>JADDOH010006798.1:0-122990 GCA_016648135.1 Agrypnia vestita | reverse complement strand
AATAAAAATTAATCAATTAATAAAAATAAGAACTACATATAAGGTCGATATATTCACGGAAACATAGAGGGTTGCTATAGCTTAGTGGTCAGAGCACCGGCCCCGGAAAGGAGGTGACCTGGGTTCGAATCCCAGTAGTAACCTAATATTTTTTCGTGAATTAGATTTTTCTGTATGTCTTTCTAATTGATTAATTAATTTGGTTATTAAATATTTCACAGAACTTTGTTCTGAAAAATTACAACTTCACAAATATCAATTGTAATGGTTTACCATTTATTATTATTATTATCATCATCATTATTATTTGACAGGCAAGCAGCTATTGCCGATCGACCTATATCGTGTGCCTCTCAGTGTAATAAGCATCTAAAGTAGTCTTGAACCCGTTGATTCCGCCAAATATGTATACCAAAATTACTGACATACAATGATTGTGGGTGGGTTCGTTTTGAATCATTTTGGTCTTTTTTCTCATTAAACTACATTTATACTTACATTTTATAATAAATCTGTATCGTATTATTTTTGAGAAACATCAAAAATTGCAGGATCGGCATTCTAAAATTTCCTCAAGGGCGGCCCCCTACCCAGGGACGTCACTGGGGATGTGTTTACTTAGCCGGAATGACGGGCGCTTCCCCTCCGCGGCGGCTGAACGGTAGGTGCCGCATTCTGCCCGTCACGGCGCTTCCAGGAAACGATGGCCGCTCAATTTATATTAACACCACCGTTTGATTTCGATTCTAGTCTATTTCCGACGCGGCCTTATTAGATAATCGCTGATTCTAGGAATATTTCTGCAATTATTTGTACAGAGTACAGACGAGTGTGTCAAGAGTTCAATTAATTCTAATCTTGTTCAATTATTTTTAACCTGCCTAGACCGTACACAGTTCGAGTTCGTAATCTTTAAGTGTTTTGAAAAATATCGTCTATAATTCGTTATTTTAATGCTCTAATAATATTTTATTTCTTAATAATAAAATATAATATAAAATTTGTACAAGATTTTTTCAAAACTACCTTAGGATTTTTAATATTACTCATTCTCACCTCTCTTCACATGCAAGAAAAAGTGTTATTCTTACTTCTCTTTTAGGTGTATAACGTTTTTTATAAATATAAATGGGATTAATTTTTTTCATATTGAATTATATGAAAAATAAATTGCTAGCAAAGTTAATGCTACAAATTACAGTAACTTCATAAACCAAAAATAAATAATTTAAAAATTGAAAACCTGTTAAAACCTAAACTGTTACGTGTTCAAAACACTGTATTTTTCATTGCCGTTTTCTACATTGGCACTAGTGTCAAAACCGATCGACATCAGAATAATTGACGTAGTTTACAAGTTTGTTCTACATTGAGTCTTATAGCATAAAAAGCAGATCCATGAACTATCAAATATGTTATTAGAAAATATAAATATTAACATGTGACATGGTTTTGCTTTTAGAATTTTTCCAAAATTAACGAAGTAAATAAATCACGAAGGCAGATAACATATTTTGTTTTACCTATTGTCCGCCTCTAATCTACTTTCAAATAATTCAATGATCACAATCGTCAGTGTGGATGTTTGTTTACTATCGATATTAAAATTTATTTATTTATCAATAAGCTCTTTTAATTACTTCGAAATAAGCATACCTACTAAATATTTTTTAAAAATGTCAAAAAGAGAACCATTTTATCTATATAAATAAAAATTTATTGTTCGTTTGTACAAAATCCGCTAATCTCTGAAAGTACTTCTCCAATTGCTTTGAAATTTTGGCACAACATCAAATACGAAGATGTTTTTGTATACTTAATTTATTTTTATATACCTACTATTTATTCATATAAATAAAAATGTTAATGTTTGATTGCCCAAAATCTTAAATCTCCTAAAATTTTATACTATTGCTTTGAAATTTTGACACAACGTTCGATTCGAATTCACACTGATTATTTATTTGAAAAAAAGGCGCTGGTACCTACCTACGTTTTCAATATTGATAAATATTTAGATACCTATACCTAAAATTTTCCAAATTCAAATTTTTTGATTACATTCGGTTGTCTTTGCTTAAATAGTCTTTGCTTAAAAAATTTTTGAACCATATAACTTTACCTATAAAACGTACTTTACCTATATGTCTGTCTGTCTGTCTGTTCTCTATACAAATCCAATTGGAAACTTATTCTTTAAGACCTGGCGGGTAACATAGGCGACATTTCCCCCCTCCTTTTTTACCGCTTTCCCTCCTATTTATATATTTTCAATGCAAATCTGCACCGTTCGACCGATTGGACTCAAAGTTTGGAAACTTGTTCATGTTTCTCACATACTTATTTTTAACTAAATCCTTAACCCGAGCAACGCCGGGTAGCAATAGCTAGTTTCTAATATAATGTTTTTTCTTTGTTTTCAGGTAAATAATCTTTTATCCCGAACCTTCGAGTATTTCTTAAAATACCTTTGTCTACACTCCTTATATAGGTAAGTGGTTTTTTTAAATTATATTGATTAGAAAATTATGAGTATGACCAGTAAAGTTTCCTCGAAGCTGGTAAAAAAAAACTAAATAAAAAACAATTATAAAGAATATGTGATAAATAATAAATATTTCAAAGATTTAAATTATGATAATGCACAAAATGGGAGGGGTGGGGAGAGGGAGGGAATGGGATTCAATTAAAGAAGTATCAAATCAATAGTCATAAATGAGATTACGGAGTTTCATTTTAAATAAAAGCAAATTGTCAGTAAAAACGTCTAGATTATTTGTAGAATTTAACAGATTGTATTTTGAGGTGGAACAAAGCAGTATTTTAAGTAGTTAGTCCTACCAAAGTTTGCGTAAAATGAATTATTTGAACGCGTTGAGTATGTAGGACAACTAAAACCTATTTGCTCTAATAAATAGGGTGAGTCAACCAAGTTATTCAAGATTTTATAAAGACAACACAGATCTTCGATATGATAGAGGAGGGATTTTATGGTAACACTCGCTTTCTGTGTATGAGTTGAATTCTATACGGAAGTGTAATAGAATAAGTATCTAGGCTAGCAGACCTCTATTTCGTTGCGTTGCTGTATGAAAACCAACGCAACGACCAATGTATGCAATGAACAACAGGACGTACGCACGGCTTACACTTAATAATTCGATTGTCTTTCTCAAATGGAGAGATAAATATCATAATAGTCAAGATCCTTGCCCAAGTGACAAGCGGCTCAATCAACATCAGCACGTCTTTAATCCTAATTACGCCTTCGGAGGTGTCATCAATTTCACTCCCGGTGATGAGTATTTGTGGCGCACGCTGCAGCCTCCGAACGGAGGTTGTGTCGCCTTGCACGGGGGCACTTGTCGGAGCCTAGTTTTGTCCACGCCGGGATGCGCCGATCGACCGCGGATAAAGTCGTGATCACGGAATAAGATCTCAAATATCTGAGTGGCTAATGGAGTCACGAGATCATACCGTCCGAGTATCCGCGGATACATGCAATATCCGTGTTCACATGCCACACGGTATCAAACTGCCTTTATCTTAACCGAACGTTGTTTTATCATGTCTCACCGTGTCCGATTTTTCATCGTAGATATACCGGCAGGGATGTGAATTATTTTAAATACATATATTTGAAATGCAAATACAAAATACCTATTTTTATTTTGTATTTGAAATGCGTACTTTTTTTCAAAATGCATTTTCTATTGTATTTAAAATACTTTAATAAACATATTTTGTATTTGAAAAATGCAAAATGCTTATAATTCTTTATTTTATACTTCGTAATTTTTATACATTTAATTTCATCGAAAATTAATTTTTTATGAACGCAACTATCGTAAGTGTTGCCAATATTGAGACCAGCTCTCTTCTGTAGCTAGTGATAACGCCAACATTGCAATAGCTCTGGAAACACCACAATATAAAAGATTATGACAATAGTTTGAATTCCTTGAACGATATCCTACTGTGATTTTTTTTTACTTAAATATAATACTTGTTAACCAAGTTCTGTTCTTGTTGAATAATTATTTTCATTTGGTGGAATGAAAATGAGACTACATAGACGGAATATGAAAGATGAACTGTTTGAACAAATATTAGTATTAAAATCAGCGAAATAAATGATTTGCGAAAATCTAACTAACTTAAAGTATTTTATTTGAATAAAGATATTTTGAAAATATGTATTTTGAATTTTGTATTTAAATAGTGTTCTTTAAAACTATTTTGTATTTGCATTTTAAATTTAAATACTTTTAATAAACTATTTTGCATATCTCTATATACCAGTAACATCCTTCGTCTTTTTGTAGATTATTTATTTTAGAAATACTGTAAAAAAATATCAATAACCGTATAACGTAATATAATGTATCGCGTAATATAATGTATGCACTTTAGTATCTTTCTAATTCATTCATAATATTTCATAATATTCATTTAAATATCGCAGTAGCTTGTTGGTTTGTATCTGGTGGTCGGTGGTTCGAGCCCCCTTCCAGGACACGAGAAAGTTAGTCCTATTTTCATTGCATATGCTTTTGGCTTAGTTTGAAAATAGTAAGAATATTTATGCGATACGCATTCCGTGTTCGCAACTCTATTTAAAAAAAAACTGCACTATAAAATATGTCTTTCTTCGAAAAAAATATATATTAGTTATATCATGAACATATTCAACGTTATGTATAAGATACATTTATGCTGCATTTAAAGTATTTATTCATGTACAATTAAATCCCACAGTAAATACAAAAGGTATTTTTTACAATAACACTGTTTTTTTTAATTTCGTTCCAATCCGAGTCTCTTTAAGTAAAAATTTATTTTCGTCATAAAGCGCCTATTTAGTTTGACCTTTTCATAATTGTTTCAAAATTTACAAGCTTGTAATATATTTTTTTAAACAGGTAAACATTAAACATTCAAACCAACCACTTTTATTTACCTAGAAATTTACGTTAGTTCATATCTGTATATTTTGGTGGTACGCATAGGTTTGTGCATACTGCAAAGTATGCACAGACATACCTACTATAAAATTGATAGCTATTTAAAATTACAATAACAGATAGTACCTATCTATATCATTTGGTAAATGATATAGGTAGGTGCATATTAATCCCAATTTTTTCGTAATTTGTCATGGTTAACATAGGAAAATTTTTATCTCAGTTTCCTAGATTGAAAATGTTCAAGATTCATATTATATGGGTGTTACTAAATATTTTTACGATTTTTTTTTTGTATATCTTTCCAATTAATTTATGATACACTAAATTTCTATGAACATCATCAGAAACGACGATTGCTTCTTTTAAATGCGCCTAATTATAACAAACTCTAATTGACTAGTCTTCTAAACATTAATATTTTCGCTTTTGATTTATAATGCCATTGTGATAATTTTTCATATAAATATTTTTACATTATTATGCTGTATTATCGCATAATATCATATGGACCTACCTTACCTACCTACCTTACGAGAGTTGAAACGAAAGGATTCGTCTCATTCTGATTACAACACATGTAAAAATAAAATTAAACATATTATCTTAATCCACATATTTACTATCGAACTATCAATATGCACAATATACCTTAGTAGGTACAGCTTGATAATACATAAAACATACATTCCAGCACGATTCTTATCTGAATAAAGATTTAAGAGCTGCCCGAATGATTTTACATAATGTTGTAACGTTTTTTTCCGTCGAATAAGATTTTTCACATCGATGTAATGGGCTATTGTTAAAAAATCAATTTCGATGTATAGGAACTAATCACCTGTTGCGTAGGCGTCCCGGTCCCCCATATGTGTGACAAACTTATAAGGTTGTTAGACCGTTACCGTCATTATCCTCATCTCTGACATATAGTGGAACCTCGGGTTACGAACAACTCTGGTTACGAAATCGCAAAATCCCGAGTGCCCTAAACTTGATAAAGAACCGCAAACAAAAATAATTGCCACCTAAAATGCCTCTTCTTGTGATAAACAGTGCTGCTGTTTATATTCCAGAGATGCGAGACGAATTGAAGAGTTTGGTTTTGTTAGAGCAAAATGCCTGCCCCCTAATAATCGTTTCATACACCGCATTATTTTTGTTGTATAACTTTTTAATTGGCTGAGTTTTCATTGATTTTTAAAGTATTTTTATACAGGAAGCAGATAAAATGAGTTATTTTCTGGGAGTCTGTAATGGATTAAACCATTTTATATTGATTCTTACGGGAATTTTTATTTTGGAATCTCGACAGTATAATCTTTCAAACTGGAAATAAGTTGTGAGCAATAGGTATTCATAATCCAAAACAAAGGTAATTACTTACTTACCATCACGCTGTTTTCCCATGGGGATAGACAGATAGGATAGAGCGCTACACTCATCTGTACTGACATACAACTCTCGCCTTATCCACATTCATACATCTTCTCATGCAAGCTTGAGGCTTCTAACTGGACCATCTTTCAGTACCCAGTTAATCTGGTCATGCTACGTTATCCGCGGTCGCCCTCTCTTTCTAGATAAAGGAGCCAAATACAACGAAAGACATAAGAAAGCAAATGGGAGTAGGATTGTAAAAAACAAGGGAGAGTTGATTGAGTATAGGGTTGAGGGAGGTGTAGTGTAGTATGCATGTTTAGATAATTGACTAGATTAGATTTTGTGATGACACTGAAGTATGTTGTACAATTCATAAACGTTTTTTCAGTTATCATTTAAAAAATTAAATTACGATGTTTATAGAAATGGTTAGACTAAATTCACGGTTTCCTTTGGTGAGAGGAACTGACACGAGAGGAACCACTCCTATAACAGTTCCAGAACAGGGTGAGGATCTTTTATCTGTTTCGGTTTACGAAAAAATCGGATTACGATTAAGTTTGTAACACGAGGTTCGACTGTGTGTGCAAAACGTTGTCACATCCGCGTCGCCGTGTAGTTCTTTGTCCGGCCCATTGATTCCTCCCGGCTCGGCGGCTCGTGTTGCGGCCGCGTCACGGGCTGCAGGCTCCGGAACGTGACTGCTTTTGTTTTCCTCCCCCACCCCCTTCGTGGCACGACTCATTGGGGCTATTCATATTCCGCGGAGGGGGTCGCGGCGGGCGGCGGGCGGGGGGAGGCTTGAATATAAATGGGAAGCTTTTCAAACAATTTATCTAGAAGGCAATATGGCGGAATTTCTCCCGCGCTTCGGGTCGTCTAGCGTCTCTCAGAATGTCTCGACAGCGATTGTGTGGAGAACAGGAGTTCAGTGTCATTCTGTGTCACGTGTTTTGTCGGAGTCGAGCAACTTTGTTGATTATTTCAAAAACATTTAACGCGCCGTTT
Organism: Agrypnia vestita; assembly: GCA_016648135.1. Lineage (NCBI taxonomy): Eukaryota > Metazoa > Arthropoda > Insecta > Trichoptera > Phryganeidae > Agrypnia > Agrypnia vestita. The sequence goes on along the minus strand of JADDOH010006798.1, from coordinate 115,635 downwards.
TCCCAATAGCTTTGTAATTTAATTTAGTTTAAAAATAGAATAATTATAAAGTATCCTGAGAATGTTTGCACATTATTAGGTTTGCCATAACAAAAATATTGTAAATGTTTTGATATACGATGATATTTTATTTTATTGTGAAGGTGAATTTTTTTAGAACATAGTTTTCTCATATTCTAAATAAATTAGATGAATCGATTCGAAATAATCGTAAATAAATTAATTTGATAAAAAACAACTACAAAACTACACTATAATAGTTGTAAATACACGAAGAACGTATAACCACGAAATGTCTCGTTTCTCCTCAAAAGGATTGAATTTCAAACGTAAGAAGGATGAATTGATTTATTCAATTGGTTTTACTATATTGATTCGTAACACTTGAAACATTATTTCAGCAACGGTATAATATGTGTGACATTTTTCAGTAACTTAAATGGTCAACAAAGCAAAATTTGTGTCGCAATTCCCAGGCATGGAAAAATTCTCGTTGTCTCAAAAAAGACTCCAAAACAAAAAAATGTAACATTAATCTCAGTAAACACTAAATATTTTTTAATAGATTTTACTCTATACTTTTCTGATTGATTCGTCTTATTTGTTTAATATATGTAATATATCAAATTTAAAATATTTTATATTATCAATAAGGAATACCTATTTTTTTATTTTTTTTTCTATTTACGCATCAACGGGCCAAAAGGCCCAATTACAGAAGCGAAATACATCACAAAACACCCAGACTTGAGTAAATCACATAGATAAAATTGTGACCTCACCGGGTATCGAACCCGGAACCCTAGGTGCGAGAAGCCAGTGTCATACCCACTGGGCTACGAGGGCCGCCAATAAAATATAATGAAAATTCTCTGGAATATACTGTAATATAATAAACCTTTTTTTGTATGTAAAAATATCTTCATCTCTCAATCTAGTTAATTATTTTTTTAAATAAAATGACATCTGTTATGGTGGACATGAAAAATTGTCTATATATTTTAATTAAACAATGTGGTTTTCAGTACCCTTTCCTTATAGTGATATAAAGGAAATTTGCAGTTGTCTCAGTAAGTAAATTATTTATTATATTATTCCTCAACATACACGTGCATATGTTTTGTCATTCAGAATTTTAGAATGATTACAGAGAGTTCCCACACAGAGAGAGTGCCACATTTCTGTCGTGAGAAACATGATAAGTGGATTCTTGCACTAATACACGCTTCTATATTCAAAGAATACATATTGCATCAATAATTCTGTTTATTGCAAATATTTCTCATACAAAGGAATAAATATTCTTGTATGTTGCTGGTTTCTCATATGACTGCATAACATATTTTCCAATACGACAATGCGTTATAATTTTTCGTATGTCTTTTCTAATTGATTAATAAATTTGGTCTTTAAAAATTCACAGAACTTTATTCTGAAATTGGACACAATAAGAATGTGTTCTTCAATATAATAAATGTATATGTGTTGTATAAAATTTTTCCAAAATTAAAGTCAATTAAGGATTTAACTCTGGCGTCCTCTAGCGGCAGATACACAAAGTAATTTGTGACTACCGCATTACCTAAAAGTGGATAGTATGTATTAATCAATAAATAATAAGAGATTTACATATCGTCGCTGTATATATAAATAAGCCTAAGTGCCGTTTTAGTACATTCTGAGATAAACGAATGAAATTGTTTTAAAAAATAATTGCATAGACTAGATTTGTAAAAAATATTTTAAATAATTACTACGCAGAGTTTCCAGATGAACGGCAATATTTTTTTTAGTATATCTCCATTATTTATATGAAAAATTGACAAATTGATTCATTCATCTCAGAATGGTATTAAACGGCACATTGGCTTTATTATATATACAGCGACGATATTATAAAGTCGATATATTGACGGAAATGTACGAGGCCGCTATAGCATAATCAGGTAGCAGCCAAATATTTTTTCGTTGCTTTGATTTTTCTGTATGTCTTTTGTAATTGATTAATAAATTTTGTTTTTTGTATTATAATATTTAAAGTATTAGGATTTTGAAATAACCTAAAGATCGTCTTTCGTGCCTTGTATTACACATTCAAAGCGTTCAAATATCTCATCGTGGTGTCAATTGAAACCCATTCTCTCAAACTATTCGGATGTGTTGCAATGCTCATATGGGAATTACCTAATAATGTTATTTTCATAGTTATTTATGGATTTATGATAGGTGGATATGTACACAGATATTAAGCAAATTATGGATTTAATACACAGAAGCTCAATAAAAACGTGTTTTGTTACTATAACAGTTAAGTTTACCTACAAGCATAAATTTTTGTTTCTCTCGGAATTTTTATTACATCTTCCCTTTTAATTGATTGATTTTTATTTATATCCGACGAATCCACCATAAAATTTACGAACATTTTAAAGTGATTCCTCCGTAGAGTTTTCACAGTCAATTTAAGCAAAATCGTAATAATCTTTAATTATCTTCGGACACCATAAAAGTTGCGTTTAAGTGGCAATCATAAAATCAGAGTCGTATCTTTCGACTCTGGAAACGCATATTTTACAGCCGCTCGCCACTCAATAAGGAGCCGAAATATGAACCCGAATGTTTAATCGCGATAAAAAATGTAAACCTACGGTCCGGGTACGAGACGCGGGTAGGTATCGACATTGACTATCGCCAAGTGCGCGCTTTTAATAACACGTTGTAAAGTGGACGGTTTGATGTCTCTCGTCCCACGCCACGCTATGCACGTCAGATCACAGCCAGAAAGCCCAGCGACAGAGACCGCAATAAAAATGATTTCGATCGCATAAAAAATACACACATTACCTGTCGGCTGTCATTAAACAATTTAAGTTGAGTGCTCTTTCATTAGTAAACAGCGAAGTTAATGAAATACAACTACCTACACATGGAGAGTGTTTCCAAATAGGCAAATCGTGTGTCTTATTATGTCTCACACCCTCTGGCTGATGTTCTGAAATGGTAATTTAGCCCAAAGACATCTTCGAGGAAGACGCTGTATATATATTTTTTTAAATAAGCCGTTTATAGGTATTGGGGCAGTTTAATTAATTTCATTTGTAGCCTCAACAACCGTAGATCGTGCGTGAGAAGATGTATGAATGTAGCCGAAGAAAAATTGGTGTACCAAGATAGAAGAATATGGCGTTCTATCCTATCCGCTGAAACGATGAGATGGTTAGTTAGTTAGTTTTTTAGAAAGCACAAAAGACACTTGATGTCTAGAAAGACAATTGTTTACACATAATCAAATTTTAATAACCTATTACAATCTGTCTTCACATAACAATAGCACTTAATTAATTTTTATTCTATTGTTATTATTGCTTTTTATGGTAAACAAACAGAATTTTGGACACAAAATACAATAAAAAACAATACATTATTATTTAAAATTCAGCCCACCATCCCAATTACAAATCAACGTCTTCGGCCTGCTCAAGCAACATGCACGCATATACAGGGTTATTTTGAAAACATTAATAACCTGGCAGGACTACATTCCTGCCTTGATTGTGAGTCGAAAATGTTCAAGCAGCCATGACCTGTATCAATAGTTATGTAGTTATGCAATATCACAATTTGCATTTTTTTTCAATATTTGTGACTTATTTTTAACAAAACGTTGAAATATCATTACAGTAACTTATTTCGATTACGAAAAATTCATTCGTTTGAATAAAAGTTAAATAAAATGATAAAAACCTTGCAGAAATTCCAATTTGAATGTTTTCCAATTGGAATTAGAAGATTTTTACTTCCTTTCTTGAAGACACTTGTAATTGGGATAATGGGCATAGTCTTCACTATAATTTTTATTATCAGAATATCATGTACCTATTATCCTGTTAGTGTCTCTAATAAATAAAATAAAAAAAACTCGTGGCGTCTGCTTGTCTGCTTGTCTGACGAAAAAACTTTGGATCGATTTTTAACCCCTTTCCCGTGATCCAATCGAGCTGAAACTTTGCAAGTAGACTCAAGGCGACGATCAAGAAGATCTATCCAATTTTCGTTAAAAAAAAATTATAGTATAATTTTGGATTTTTCAAATTTTTAATGGTTTTTTCATACAAGTCAGTAACTTGTATGGAGATTCCGATGCATATGGTAGACACGAAACCCGAAAATAAGAAAGGGAGTATTGTAAAAACTTGGTTTTTATGGGTTACTTTTTTATTATTTTATTTGACTTGCATTAAAGGGAATATTTATTATGATAGACATAACAGATCCTTCTGATAGTAAGTATCTTCTGTAGTTGAGAGTCCTGATTTCAAAATAAAATAAAATTGAGGCAGGAATAATAAGTTTTAAAGAAAATAATGCACTTGAATATTTCGAAAATTGCTCCACACATTTTGACATTTGATAGGTGATATGTATGATTGAAGTGTAAATCATAGACAAGATTTACAAGAAGAAATAATCACTCGCCCTTTTGGCTTTCAACCTTCGATATGCAGGGTTATTTGAAAAACATTAACAATCTCGCAAGATTATATTTCTGCCTTGATTATGAGTCGAAAATGTTTAAGCAACCATGACCCAACATCAATCGTTATGGAGACATGCAATATCAAAGTTTGCATTCCGACTTATTTTTTTGCGAAAGATTGAACTATCATTACAGTAACTTATATCAATTATGAAATTTTATATTTTCAATCATAATTCAATTCATTTTAATAATATCAATAATATCAAATAATATCAAATAAATTATTAAAACCTTACAGAATTTGAAAATATTTTTTTTTCCCACTGTGTGTATATTTTTTACATAATCTTAAATTTCTTAAAACGGTAACAAATAATATTGTATTTACTAAAATAAAATATATAGAATGGAAAAATTTACAGTGTGTGTACATCTTACAGAGAAAAAAGTAAATGCAGGAAATGAAAATTGAAATAAAGCATAAAGTGTAAATGAAAGTGCAAAGATAGTAAATATTGTACAATAATAAATTGTAAAATTTATTTTTTATTTATTTATTTATTTATTTGTTTACGCCCATTAGGCTTTTACATAAAGAGTATAAAATAAATTTCAAAAAGCACATACATTAAAAGTTTCAGGAATAGCACCAAATTATGAGTATAAAAATGTAGAGTAGGTAACGAGCAGCAATGCGTATAGGCTTTTACATAAAAAAATATATCATAAAATTAAAAAGAACATACATTAAACAATATAAATTACAAGTAGCAAATTATTAAAAGTACCAGGAATAGCACCAAAACATGAGTACAGAAATTAAAAATATAAAGTACAATATCCGAAGTAAATTAATATAAATTCAGCGGAATAAGTATATTTATATATAAGTGTACCACGTTATTACTTAGAGAGATTGCGAGAATATTATACTTATGTTTTGGTTTATAAAATAAAGGATTTTGGTTATGTAAAACTAAAGGAAATTTTTAGTAACACAAATAAAAGCAACCTACGAGTATATTGTTAAATAATTAGTTTTCAATGAGTTCGACTATTTCTGTGCGTCCGCTATTATTTGAATTAAACTAACGGAGTTGAGGGCAGTTAGTTTGATAATAGGTTAACATTTTTCAGATCGGTGCTTTGCGATTGTCTCGTATTTCACACTCATTCCCGTAAGCCAAACAAGGCTGTATTCACCTATTCGGTGTCGGGTGACATGGACAATTTGTGATTTTATTACATAATTCGGTATCTGATTACCGAATAAGCTGCCGTGGTATATTTTATTTTCGTCAAATATTGACATATCTCTTTTTCTAGACCAAACATTCGCAGCCCACGTACATTGTTCGTTTCCGATGATAAATCTGCTGGTCTAACTGATTTTCTATTATGGTGCTCATTAAGAGTGCGATCTGGAATTTCTCAAGCATATCTATATTAATGACTAATAATTTGTTAGAAATGTTTACAGTTTCGGCTGTCGTGGAATATATAAGTGCTAGGCCCGAGGGTAAATGTATTAAATGTTTTTGTCAATATAACTGTTGGTCGTTTCCTCGCTTGGTGTCCATAAAGCCCATGAGACCCTATTCTTACTCCCATAGTACTCGCAATATGGTTTCATAATCAGTGACTTCTTCAGATAAGGTAACGTCTTTAAGGTAATTTTTAAATGCCTCTAAATCTAATACTTTTATCGGAGGTATCGTATATGTGAGTATTTGTGTGAGATCAGATCAGAAAGATTAATTATGAAGAACGGTATAAACCTGCAACCAAATATCATTAGTGTTAGGATATTTTGGTAACCAACTTGTTTTATTTGGAAGGAGAAAAAATTCATGTCGTCCTTTAGATTGTGTTGATAAATGAATCGGTCCATTTCCTTTATGAGTAAAAAATGCAATGCCTTTTGTGGAATTCTTATTGTATATTTCTATGGGAAATGACCATCAATAATTTTCCAATATTTTTTGTTGCATTGTTTTCTTACAAAGTCGTTGAATTTTTTTTATGCTTTTTATACAACACGGTCATTATAACATATATTATTATACAATTATTATTATTGTTAAGTATATTATTATTTCGTCGCCAATTTGCCACCCCTAAGATACATGGTTGCCTATATCTACGGGACATCCCTGATGGACAGTTAAATTTATATTACAATGATCTTTAATCTCTCAAATTTATTTTTTAATATGACTGTTGATAATACCATATAAGAAAAAATATGTTCAAGTGACATCGGAAACATATGTAGTGGTGTAATGATATAAAGAACTATGAGGTATCTTTGTGGAAAGTGGTTTCAATAGTTGAGAAATTTAATAAAAATCATTACTGACTTGCAACTTAACCTTCACAGACGAATATTGCCATGGTGGTCCAATATGTAAAAAAAAAAACTGGAAAGTAAAAACAAATCAGTAATGGATCAATCCGTGACGTATTGATCGGCCCTGGTGCTGGAGTATTGAAAGAGCTTACCCCAAAACTAAATTATAAATAATTCCTATAATCTTGGAAAGAAAACGTAAAATAAAATTGCAAAGAGTTGATCTGTTTTCATTTAATTTAATTTGAAAAGTAGCATCTTAGAAATAAAAAGTTAAACTGTATTAAAAATACAACTAATAACACATTACAGTGATTTAGTAATATAGTGTACCTAAGTATAATAGGTACCTCATAATAAAAAAGCCAATATACTGCCTTCAAAAACTCGATGAAGAAGAGAGTTGAATAAAAATTAAGGGTAGGAGAAGATTAAATTAGATAGATTATACACACTCGTACATATAAGAGAATTGATTAAGAAATGTCAAAAAATAATGATGACGACACCACAGCTAAAACTATCCGGCTTCGTCAGCAGCATTCCTGGAAGCTTCCTTAAGTGAGCCGTTGGTTGCGGAATTCAACAGATCCGTCCATACAGTCGGCGATCTTCCGCGTGGTCGGCTTCCCTCGACCCTGGTTTGCACCACCAGTCACCACATTGTATACGTACCTAAGTTTCATAAAAATAACAATAAAATTTGTATACCGTCATTTTCGTAAAAAAAATCATCTCAAGATCGCCTTACACGAAAACTATTTAGCCCAAATTTTGGATTAGACCTAACGTGTAATTTTAATTGTAACTTAAAAATGTAAATTAATGCAATTAATTTTTAAAATACAAACCTACAAATTTCACTGACTACGGGCATGCAGTGAAGTGCAAAAATTGAAGCGTGACTTTTTCAAAGCATATATTTTGAAAAAAAAAATGAAATAAAGATACATCTCGCAATATTCTTATCACAATGTTTACATATCATTAATTAATATTTCATAATATTCTGTCAGAAAATATTTGATCTTCGATATTTTTTCCCCAATATACGTTTACGTAAAAGTCGTGCTTCAATGTTCTCACTGCACTCCGATAAAATACCGCGTAAGCATTTTAAAGAATTCATTCGACTTTCTTTAACTTTCTTTGTAAAATTAATGAAAGATTATATTATTGTCATCATGAATACGTTGCTCTGCCAAATTTCAAAGAGATTGCTAGAAATGGCATTGCCCGTCGGGTCATCAGGTGCGTGCGGTGGTGCAATGTTGCGGATGGTTCGCATTACATTCGCCCCGCACTCGGTCAGTGAGTGTTTTACACCTATTCGGCCATTTCTCATTGTCCGCGAGCCGCGTATCTACACGCCGCCGCCGTGAGCATGTACTCCCTACTCACACAGAGCTGCTCAAAATACCAGTCCGATACTCGTTTCGGGGCCGGCTCTTCCAGTACGGGTGGTGTTAATGTGTTGCAGGCGCTATCAAGCCGTTCGGGCCGTTTTCGGGCCCTAGAAGCTGGAAAACGTCGTTTAGCGCGATTAATAATTCAGCCTGTCCCTGTAGATCACTAAGCGAAACCGCGTAAATCGAATACAATAAACAAAATAACAATATTTTAATATGGCTTTTTTTATCTCAATTAATAATTATTTCTCTGTGGACAAAATCCAGTAACTGTGTTCTTAGAACATACATATAAAAATATTGTTAAAAGGACTTTTATTTATTAATTGATATGTCATGTGGTGCAAAATGATTATTTTTACGTTGAGTTAAATTTATCACTTCTACAGTTTCGAGAGGAGCAGTAGCTCTCATCATCTGATGTAATTTATAACTAACTTAAATACAGAAATCGTGTCATCTTATTTGAGAAGAGTAACGGTTCGCAGAACATTGGGGGTGATTTTTTGTGCGGTCTTCAAGACGAATATGCTGAGAAGTGTTCATTTAAGAGTGATATATTGTGAAAAAACACTATTTCGCAATATATCACTCGTAAATGAACATTTTATTATCGCTGAGTGACACCTATTTAACATTTACTGAAACATTCCATACAATTCTCATACGTAGTATCGTACGTCGCTTCGCAATTTCACGACTGGGCGCACCTGGCCGTCGTCTCGCGCATACTTCGCACTGAACTGTAAAACACGACAACTCAGCTCCCGCCATGGCGTGGTTCCATATTTATACCCAATGCTGGTATTTTCGTACTTTCTAGATTCTTTTAGTGTTTAGGAGAAGGTCCTCGTCGCTTCTCGGTTATTCCAGGCGTTTCTAGACTTTTGTAAACTTTTCCTGAAGGTTATATATAATTGTAGATCCTACTGTAGTTTTGTTCCAAGTGACATATTACCAGGGGTTCGGACAGTGCGTAAATTCTTTTTAGTATCTCTTTACAATATTGTGGAATTTGTGGGCATATAACTTTTTTTTGTATTCTTTCTTTCCATGTATATATGTCTTCTCGTTAGATGACCAAATAAACAAATATCTAAATTGTCTTTACTAACCTGCTCGAAGCTAAGACATATATTATGCCGTTATAAAAATAAATAGAGTACGAGTATTTACTATACTTAATAATTTTTACAAATAAGTACCTAGTTACGTTTTAAAATTGTTTTCGCATTATTTATAATAAACTTGTTATCGCAAGATATTCAGCCCCCTAATATTTATTTTTTATTTGTCTTACATACATCCTACTATTTTTTTAGTATATGTACATTGTACCCAGACCATTGGCCACGAAACATGTAGATTTATCAATAAATAGTAGTTTAAAGAACATATTTTCTGAAAAACGTAAACTTTATAAGATTTATAATAATTTTATATTTTGCTACTTCAGTTTCTTGAGTAACAAAATTACTCATCGACAGGTGAAATATTATTTAATATCTATCGATGAGAGATTAAGTTACTCTTGAGTAAGAAACTTTAAGTAGTAAAATATGCAATTATTATTAAACTCACGTATGTATAGGTAAAATAGTTAATTTACTTATTTAACTAATTTAATGATTATCATGAAAAATCTCTAAAATGTCCGTCAATAATATAAAGAATTTTTTTATTTTATTATTTGTTTGTATCTACTTATATTCATTAATTCCACCTATATGCTTCGGAAAAACCTTTCCATCGTTGGGGTGTTTTATAAATGTCAAAATATCAAAATGAATGATGTCTTTTATTTTTCTAAATTATTTGAATAATTGTTTTTAAATATTATTTCTTCAGTTCCTGATTACACAAAACTATTGAATTTTTTTCTTTTAAATATCAATGTACAAAGTTGCTCAACCAATTGAAAAAATAATAATATAAAGTGTTTACTTTTTTATAAAATTTATTTTTGTGTCCAGAAAGCAAATTATTATAATTTTTTCTATTTATTAATTAGCTTAGCTTACATCCATCTTCCTGGCGTGGTCACCGCCTCACTTATTTGATTTTTCTGTCTCGCAAATTGTCGCTTGGTGCTCCCTGGCTGGCTCCGCTCGTTGGCGCGGGGCGGGGCCGCCTGTCATCTGCTTGTTTCGCGTCTGCAGCGGGATAACGGTAGTCGGGACACTCACCACCACCACCCGGGCTGCGTGTGTGTGTGTGTGTGTGTCCGGTGCTCGCCTGCCGGCCATATATCATAATAAGGAAACCGGTGATGGCAGACTGCATTTTAGCAATGTCTTTAACTCCTGGATACCGTGTACAGCGGTGAAAAAATTAATTCACTCTCCCTAGTAATATGTATCTTCCTAATTTTCCAATTTGATAACAATTTGGTACCAGACCGATGCAGAATATAAATTTTGTTTGTTAGAACTCTTATGTGTGATTAACAATTTCTGATATTAATATTAAATGTTTTTTTGGAATAATATCATTTAAGTTTATAAATTAATTTTTATTTTAAATATCTACTTAAATTTTGGTTTCTTTTTTGTGTTTTTATTAACAACGGTAATATTTAATACTATTAATTAATAAAAATTTCAATAGGTCTATAATTTATTTAATATACTTATATTACTACGTAAATTTTCCCAAAAATTCTAATCCACAGTCTGCGGCTTTTCTTCCTTAAATATTTTTTTTTTGAGAAATGAATATTTCTCTTATTATTATTTACAACTTAAGTTATGATTGGTAGACGTCTTTCCATTTAACAAAGCAATCGAATTAGTATGTATAAGCCTTGCGTAAGACACACATTGTTTGTTGTGTTTGCGTTTACGGGTATAAACATCAACACAACGAAACGATGTGCTTGGTACGCACGGCTTACACATACTAATTCGATTGTCTTTCTTAAATGGTATGAGGTAGGTATACGAAGTTATCAATATATTTGAGGTAACGTTACTTTCATACGAGATGAGTTTCAGATTTTTCGATTTCCTTTAGATTTTCCAAATTGAACCGCTTCTGTGATGATTTTACTTTATTACAATATTAAAAGCTTGGCATTAAAATCCCACTTAAACACTTAAAAAACCCGTAATTAGTCGAAATGGACTCATTTTATCCAATTAGTATCAAGCTAGAAATTTTCAAGTGGATATATTGTAGTCCAGTCTATTCACCAAATTTCCCTCGATTACACACTAAGTACACTTCAAAATTTTCTAGTTACTAATAAAGTTAAGAGCTAATTACGTAAGCATGACACTTTTCCGATTAATTTGCTAACTATACTTTCATTTATTACTCTATTATAATTTTTATTGATGTGTAATTTGAATTTGTAGTGCCTTGTTTAAGTAGTTAATAAACATCTAAGGCATTATATTATTTTAACGTTTAAAATTGACAGAATCGATTGAAAACTGATTACTTTGAAATCTTAATGCTAGATTTAATGCTACTTTGTTTTACCTAGAAGCGTCTATTTTTTATAGCCCGACAACCCTTGAACATCGAGAACGCGGTGCTGATCTAACTGTCATTTAAAACTAGGGAATATTTTTTGTTCCGTGCACTAATTGAATTAGTCTCTTTCCAAGCCATGGATAAAACTGTTAAATTAAATTAAATAAAAAATATGTTTTGTAATAAATATTATACATATAACTATGTCGTGGTAAGATATATATATACGAGTATAGTTATATAGTATATAGTATATATGTAATATAGATATATATACATATATATAGATATATTATATATCTATATATAAATATATATAGATATAATATATATATATTAAATATCATAGATGTGATATCGAAAATAATCGACTTTAAAAATAATCAATTTTGTTTAAACAAAGTTTTTTTTTTTTTTCAATTGATTGAGCAACATTGTAGATTGAATTTCTAAAAAATATTGAGTATTTTATTTGTATATATCTACTTTCAAAAGTAGATATATACAAATAAAATAATCAATATTTTTTTAAAGTTTGTTTGGTTTTTAAAATTAATAATTTCGTTCAACATAACAAAATAAAAATACACCTACGTGTTCAATCAATTGATCGATTTTCGATTAACTACATTATTACCAGGCGCGTGCAGTGGGAACATTGAAGCATGACTTTTTTGTAACCGTATATTTTGGAAAAAAAAAATAGAAATCAAATATTTACGCTACAGATTTTTATGATAAATCAAAATATGAATGCTATGATAACAATTGTGAAAGAAATATTACAAAATATATGTTGTATTCACAATTTTTTTCCAAATAATTGGTTACGTAAAAGTCATACTGCAATGTTCCCACTGCACGCCCCTGATTATTACGTACACAAATTATTTCATTCCTTTATCATTTATCACAGTTTCTACTTTCTCACTCCTTACTTTCCTCCTTTTACTCTTATTTTCCACCTATATTTTATATTATATTTTCTTTTAAAACTTATTTATACGTAGAGTATATTAGAATATACAATTTATTGTTAATTTAATTGCCAATAATTTCACCCTTAATACTAAATTCACCTTATCTGTGTTTTTTATATGTTATGTTGAATTTTATATATAGTTTTTACAGTATTGTATTATAATACATATAAAACATTACATATCTCTACAAAGAAATAATTATTAAAGGCCTCACCCAAAAATTACACCATACTAAAATTGGATTGTTAATGTAAATTGACATATACTTAATACTTACTTACTTACCATCACGCCATTTTCTCGTGGGGGTAAGCAGAGAGGATAGAGCGCCAAACTTTTCTGTCCTGACATACAACTATCGCCTCATCCACATTTATACATCTTCGTATGCAAGCTCGACGGTTGCTGAGGCTTCTAACGCGACCATCTTCCAGTATCTGGTTTATCTGGTCGTGTAACGTCTTCCACGATCGCCTTCTCTTTTTAGCGCCGTCCACACTTGCGTTATATATTTTTTTTTACCAGTATTTCTTCATTCATTCGCTCTACATGCCCAAACCATCTGATCGACCTTTTTTTAATTCTCTTAATTATGCTAAGATTAGCTTTACATTCGTTACTAATGTCTTCATTCTTTACTCTACTCTCTATTTATCTGTAATTTTTTAAAATGTTACTTTTTATTTATTTTACGCACTTGTTCGTTTTCCGTTTTGATTGTATTTATTTTTAGAAAACATTTCATTTGCATCTGTGATTTATCTTTCAAATATGTGGCATGAATCATAACGAGAAATCCAATAGTCTGCATTCTATGCCCAATGTCGTAACACAGCAATACCTCATATCTACCTTGTGACCACCTTCGTCAAGTCAACTTTCTCGAATAGACTATTCTCAAAAATACGGATACAATCGGTACTACACTCATTACTCTATTCTCATGGAAACGGTTTTTTCAGATACAAATTTAAGGTGGCTTCACATTCGAAACTATTCTGAATAGTCGTATGGTACGACGTGAATATTTAAAAAATCCATTATTTAGTTAGGTATCTGATATCACTTGTTCTTGATATTTTATGCTCATAATTTTAAATAGATTTTTTTTTATTTTCTATGATTTTTTAAACAAATTATGTGATTCATTTAGAAAAATATACAAAAAATCTATTTGTTTACCACCGAGATACGAATCGGGATCTTTTTCGTCCCCGGAACTGTGATACCAAATTCGCTATATATATTAAATTAAACATATATACGTAGTTTTCTGTAAACGATACATGTATTTTTTTTATTTACGTATTGAATTCCAAAAATCTTTTTATATAAATAATATTAACAATCACGCCACGATAAATGGATTATTTTATGGTATTTTGAATATTTTCCTAAAAAATAATATTTCTGTAATTGGAGTACGCTGGCTTATGTTTAAAATTAATTAATTAAATTTTATGTAGCAATAAAATGTTTGCAGATGATACTTGCATTGTTATTACCGATTAATATGTAAAAATACGTAAAATAATTTAAAAGACAAACAATATAATAATATCTTAAACAATATAATAAATGGCATTTTAATAAATATATAAAAATACTAAGTACTTAGTTACGTATTCCGCAAGTATGAAGGAAATTTAAATATTAAAAGGCATATATGGTACATGAATACTTTTACAGAAACAGGATAAATTGTTCATGCCGGCTACTGGGAAGTTTGTATCAATATATGTACATATTTAGGACTGATAGTTGAGGTAAATTTAAAGTGGAGTCACAACAATGAAAATATATGTCATAAATTGCGGTCGGTTTTATAATTTTTTTTTATTTGAAAATATGTGTTCCAAACACACCCTATACTCTCTTTTATATGCAATGTTCTAATATTTAACTGTTATCTATGATCAAGTAGCTACGGGTGACCTTTAAAACCTACCTCAGTAAAATTTAACATTAAAATTAAATTTCTAAAAATAATCATAAACATAAGATTCAGTAAAATAAGTAGAGGCCACTCTAATAAAATATTAAAACTAAGTAAAATTTTGCCATTCCATAACAATATACGAATTATGGAATGATAAATATTATATAGAATCGACCACAGTTATAAAACTCGGTAAACGACAAGTGATGTATGTCAGTACCAAAAAAAAAAAAATTTTTCATGGCGACAGAACACAAGGTATAAAAATTCAGTTCCTACTAAACACTTCCCAATATGACCAAAAATAAAACCATCGTATATTCATTGAAAAAGTACGTGAGACTTTACTATTGAGAAAAGTAAAAATATTTAGCATAATTTATATTATGTAATATTTTTGTTATACGAGAATAGGTACACGCTTCTAATTTTATTGACATACGCAAAAATTCACATTTAGTATTATGACTATTAAAAAATATTTTTCTCTTCTTTATTTATTTTATATTTTTTAGGTAGGTACAATATTATTTTAATAAATGAATAAAACATGCACCTGTTCAAATTTTTATATTCATAAGTTCGCAAACAATTTTAAATACTTATGTTAAACCAATCAGTTATTGCGGACTTGAGGTGAAATTTTTACCAAATTTTCTATTTAAATATCCATTATTACATAATATTATATAGACCTCATGTTTACGTTAAATTAGAATGTCGATCTTAAGTAGGCATTGATTAATGGCATACAGGCCTATTTTTCCTAAAAATATAATGTGTACGCCGCACATGGACGCAACGCATTGTTTCGACGGCCATTATAATCTTAAACAATCAAAATGAGTAGGCTTCTTCCGTCGGCTAATTTCTTTTATGTTTCATTATTTTTATTACCCATGTGATTTATGACGCATTAAGTTCATTAAGTCGCGCAGATACGAGAATTCGAATGAAGATATTTGTTTTTAAATTAACGTATCCATAATGGAATTATGGTGATTCGTATTGGTATTTTTAATGAGAATTCCTTGCAATGAAATGGATTACTATGTATACCTATATATTCACCGGCAAAATATTTCGGAATTTGTTTTAAATATTTTGAAAATGCTAATGAATGTATTTTTTCACATATTTGATTTCGTTTTCAACTCTTGGTGTGTAAATGTGCCGTAAACATCATAAAGAGTACAAAATATCTGCGTTTTTATAATGAGGATTATTTTTAAAATAATTTTAGATTTTATGGGCAGTTGAAAGTCGTCCGTGGACTTTTGGATATCACTGAGTAATAGTATTTAAGAAAATAGCATACGAACGTTATTAAAATAATCATTAATTCGTTAATTTTCGACCACTCATTCGTAGAAGGGTCGAGAGCCAAATTCATGACATGGCCCTTCTATCTTTCCCTACTAGACTATTTGTAATGATATAATAACATAGGTATTATAATATAACATGGGCATATTTCTTTCTGTATCGAAGGCACAGTTTCAGAGCCAAATTAAAAATAAATATCTTTAAAGCGAACATCCAAATAATTCAGTGTGTTAAAAGGCATGGGTAAGCGCAGACTTAAACACGTCATCAAGTTCATGGACTACGCTATCTATAAGCCGGTATGTTAAGAATGACGTTAGTGCACTCCGATAATTTGTTGTTAATTTAAAAGCCATTGAATACCAGTCATTATCAGTGAGAAGTAAATACAAGTGAAGTAATGTTAACCCACGATTAAGTTGTTGTGACCAGTGTTAAACTATGTTATTTCTCTTAATGACTATTTAAGTGGCTTATTGTTAATGTTATTATATTTTATATAGGATTGATTTTTTTTATTTGTCAGGAATTACGGAACAACAAATTTTTAATTTTACATGTATTTGTAGAGTTGTCACAAGAATGAAATGAAAATTAAAAAAAAATAAAGCCATTCTCAAACTTATAATGTCTAAATAATTCTCAAAAATACACACACAATAAATGACCGTGCAGGCGTCCGATTCCAGCTAAAGAGTGTGTAGAACAGTTTAATAAATAATCCCGAATGTGTTCCGGTTTTCTACATGACGCAATATTTTTCACCAATAAAAAGCCAATGTGACGGCGCAGAGTTGAATAGACATGTCTGTTTATTATAATATGCTAATAAACCTATTTGAATAGTAGCCGTTTGCCAGCATTTGCATTTTAGACGTAATAATTGCTTTAAATGAAACAACATATTTTACATATTATTTATATAGATGTATACATATACATAATTTTATTCTGTGTTCAAACACCTTCAGTTATTTCCGGGAATTTATCCTTTTACATTATTATTGTTTTGTTTTATGTACCGACATATATTGCCTAAGTAAATAAACAATTCTGAACAAAACCCTAGGCCGAAGAAGACCTGAAAGGGTACTGCAATGGATGTAACCAATCGTGCCACATTCGCAAAGGGCTTGTGTAGCCTCCTGAAACATACCTGTCACTTTTTTTCACATCCATCCTTGTTCAGAGTTTTTTCGCCTCATGTATATATTTTTTTAACCACCACCGTTCATTGATTATTCTCTTCATAAATCAAATTCGCTATTATTTTCTAACTAAAAAGTGTAATATAATGAATATTGATCATGTTTTCCTGGATTTGGAACATTCAAAGCCTGTGTTTGCAGTTACTATCGAACGCTATCTTGTACTTGCGAACGCTGTTATTCTGGATCCTCTTGTCTTACATGAGAACACCCTGTGCATATTAAAGTCTCTTCCGCCTTCACATGGCCAGAGTACCTACTCAACTTAGTCTTACTTTTCCAGAATATCATAATTATTTAATCAATTTTAATATAAAAAAAGTATGCGCGTGTTACCTATAGTCGTTCACTGACGCCAATAATGTTTGACTGTACAAGTTTCTTGATATCATCTTTGATGATAAATATTGACTAAAATAATAAATAAATAAAGACTAAAATATTGAACTAATTCAAATCAATTATTTGCAACAAGTTGCAAGCTATATTAGGCTTTATACCACATCTATCTAAAATATTTTAGAATTAGAAATGCATCGAGCAAATGTATAATTTTATATTGAATTATATTCTATTCGTACCGAATAACTACTCTCGAAGAGGCCAAGGCCCACCAGGGGTTGTAAAGCCAAGAGTGATAATAATGACGACTTACCGAATAACTGTTTGCGTAATCGAGGTCACATATTATTTCATGTTGCATAAATCCAAATGGATGTGATGAATAGGCACAACATAACGCGTAGTGTGTAACTTTTAAACGAAACCTGTCATGCAATTATTTAAAAATAAGTAATCTTAAACCTGAAACGCGTTTCTTAATTTCATTATGCATAATTTATTGTTGGATTTCTTTTTCCCAATATTCTTGCGGGATTCGGTTGAAATACAGCTCACTACAGGACTCATAATGGTAAAAAACTATTTTGCATTGCTCAGGCGCATGTTTCGAAACACCTCTGCATAGAATATATTTTATCTTATTCACTCCGCCCCACCTTGTATACAGATCATAGTGTATTTTCAGATGTTTTTAATATCATCTGAATTTTATTTCAGATATAATTGATGTTTTTTTTAATATAAAAATATTTCTTTCTAATTTTTTTAGATATCCTTAACAATGTTGGTATGTTTTTAGATACCCTTAACAGTTTTGGTATAAGCCCGACTCTAAGTACTAAGGTAAATTTTTAGATTTCCTTAACAACATTGGTATATCAAGTCCTTATCCGCGAATATTTTGTAAAAATATTTCTTTGTCACTTTTTTAAAGTTACTAGATACCCTTAACGATGTTCGTATGTATCAAGTCCTCCTTTTGTAAAATTTTACTTAGTGTAACGTAGTTTTGTGACACATTTTACCCAGGAAGCCTCTGAAAAAACGTATTATCAAGTTAGATTCTTCTAGTTGTTAATTTTATATTTTTGTATACGAGCAACATACGCAAATATTCATTTTTTATTATTATTACTTTTATTATTATATTTTTTTAGCAGAGATCAAACTAACCATATCTGGTTATCAATAGTTTTCTCTTAATAAAGATATACATTATAAAACTAACATAGAAACAAAGAAGAAAATGTATACATGTACATTCGACCGTATTCTGAATAATAATAATAATATAAGCAATATTTTAATTTCTGTATCTTGACAGTTATTGTATAACATTGTATTGCCGCCAATTTCGACGTTTCAAGTTTGATTGGTTTGAAATTAATGAATTCAATCAATCAAAAAGCTCTAAAACATAAACAAACGTTTAGTTCTTCAAAATTATGAATAATGAGCTTTAATGAGCTTTCTAATTGATTGAATTCATTAATTTCAACCCTATCAAACTTAAAACAACAATGTTATACAATAACTGTTAAAGTACATAAATAGCAATATTGCTCATTTCAGAATACGGCCGATTATTGTGCAAACATTAAAATAAAAATATCGTAATAAACATAATACATACATGTACTAAATCGAATGAAAATGTACATCCAGCATTAGAATACAGGTAGTAATTAGCATGCAGACTGTTCACTCTGTTTCATTTACTAAATATTTACTATCTCGTTAGCAATTAAAATCTGCTGACACCCAGATCAGCGTTCAGTCAAACGGTCAATTTCACTCATCATAGCTTCCTTAGTCGAAGGCCACGGTGACTCAGGATATCATCAAGCCGTACATGACAAGATTTTCGGAATAGACCGTAGCCGATCGTTGCGCCCGAACGCCCCCCGGGGAGCCCGAGTGAGCGCGTCACACCTGGGGGAGGGCGGTCGGCGCCGCGCCGACAGCGCCGAAATGCCAATCAGTCGTTATCGCCTTCAAATTTCCAAGAATCCCATTCGAAGTCTCTTGAAATTTCTTCGGCCTAACCCGATTACCGCGGCTGCTTTCGAACGCGGAGAACGCCTTTGTCTTGTACCTTTAACCGAATGAAGAAATGAACCGATGCTGCTAGACCTTCGCGTAAATGTTGGGGGTTATCGTGTAATTGTGATCTGAATAACATTTGCACGTCAAAAGTAACACAAGTTAAATTAAAGAAAGTTTCGGGCTCGCGTCCCAGACCGGCGGTAGCAAAATACTTTTTCGGTAGATAGATTTTTTGTATTTATATATTAGGTCCTTACATATGAAATTGAGGTTTTGCCGTACTGGCAAATTTGATCTCAAATATCTTCTCTTTGGCTAGGAATTCCAAATCCAAATTTATACAGCTATTTACTCATGTATTTGTGTTTTGAAAATTATAATTCATTTGTTTTTTCCTCAATTGTTTTTTTCTTTGCGTCACTCAGTTTACAAAATGAAAAACTTGAAATATCGCGTTATTTACGAGTACGAGTTCCACCGTGGCACCAGTGCTGCAGAAACGGCTCGAAGGATTAATGATGTGTATGGCGACGGTGCCGCAAAAGAAAACACAGTGCGTTTTTGGTTCCAACGTTTTCGTTCTGGAAATTTTGACCTGCAGAACAAGCCCCGTGGACGGCCGGAGAACAAAGTTGATAATGAGGAATTGAAGGCTATTGTGGAAGCGGATCCATCGCAAACCACATCCGAGTTAGCTGCAGGCTGCGGTGTTAGTGATAAAACTGTTTTAATCCACTTGAAACAAATTGGTAAGGTGAAAAAGCTTGAAAGGGGGGTACCTCACGAATTGAGTGAAGCAAATCAACAAACGCGCGTTGACTGCTGCGTTGCATTACTCAACCGGCACAATAATGAAGGGATTTTAAATCGAATCATTACCTGTGATGAAAAGTGGATCCTGTACGATAATCGGAAGCGCTCATCGCAATGGCTGAACCCTGCCGAACCAGCCAAACCATGCCCCAAGCGAAAATTGACTCCAAAAAAGTTACGTGTGAGCGTTGGGTGGACTAGTGCTGGTGTCGTTCACTACAGCTTTCTTAAATCTGGCCAGACGATTACGGCAGATGTCTATTGTCAGCAACTGCAAACCATGATGAAAAAGCTAGCTGATAAACAACCGAGGCTGGTTAATCGCTCTAGGCCACTGCTGCTTCATGATAACGCTAGACCACACACTGCACAACAGACGGCTACCAAATTAGAGGAGCTTCAATGGGAATGTCTAAGACATCCACCGTACTCTCCGGACCTTGCCCCAACAGATTACCATTTTTTTCGAAATTTTGATAACTTCTTGCAAAGGAAAAAATTCAACTCCGATGGGGCAGTCCAAACCGCCTTCAAAGATTTTATTGATTCCCGTCCGAATGGTTTTTTTAGTAAAGGGATCGATGAAATACCTATGAGATGGCAAAAGTGCATAGATAGCAATGGTACATACTTTGATTAAATAAATATATTATAATAAAAAAAAATCGGCTTTATGTTCCTCCCATACTAAACGTCAATTTCATATGTAAGGACCTAATATAACTAGCTATTCGTACCTGGCGTTGCACGGGATAAGGGTTAAGTGGAAAATAAATTTGTGGGGAGAAACAACGGTTCGATTCGAACTGTTTAGATTTGAGGAGTTTAGAGGAAGGAGAAAGGATAAATGGGGAGGGAGAAAATGTCTCCTATGTTATCCGCCGGGTCCTAAAGAATAAGTTTCCAAATTTTGAGTCCGATCGGACGAACGGTATAGATTTGCATCGAAAATATATAGGGGGGAAGGGAAGGTGTAAAATAATAGGGGGACATTTGGTCTGTGTTAACTGCCGGGTTCTAAAGCATAAGTATGCAAAATTTGAATCGAATCGGATAAACGGTGTAGTTTTGTATAGAGAACAGACAGACAGACAGCGAGTTGAATAGGTATAAAATTAATTAATCCAATTTTTTTGAATATCACAGAATTACTATTTCACGTTTTGAAATGTGTTTTCACTAAAATATATAAATTGAAACGATATAGCCATCGACCTCACTGGACACTGGCCAACTTTATTCAAGTAATCAGTACGCATTGTCATCTTCTTAGTTAGTGTTTGGGCTCTCATGATAACCGCTTTTGGCACTTATTGTAAATTTTTAAATCAAAAGTGATTTAAATTCATCCCTTGATAGCTATTTAAAATGAATATAATAATTTTTATACACGCTTTTCTTTTATTGAAGTTAGTATACATTTTTTGGCTTTAGAGAGCCAACAATATATTACCTACTCAAATTTTTTGCAATTATTTTGCAGATATAAAGTTGATGGCTCATAAAAATGTATACAATATATGTCTCATTATTGATTGATATGGCAGTTACTTTGCAGTGAAACATTATTATTTTAATTTACACTAAATTAAACATCGTAATACACAGACGTTGAGCTATATTTATCACTACTATGGTTTCGAGAGGAGCAGTCCCTCTCATCATCACTTACTTACTAATTACACCTGGTGTTTAATTTAGTGTAAATTAAAATAGATGTCTCTGTTTAAAAAAAGATTATTTATACAAGAAAAGTGTAAAAATTCGTTATATACTTAAATGGTTAACTTCTCCTTCAAACAATAATATAACTTTTTAATATTTTGATTATCTATACTTCGATTTTTAAATTTTATTTTTGTTATCCTGACGAAGAAGCCATTGGCTTCGAAACATGTTGAATTTTTTCAATAATTAAAAAAAGTGGTGTAAACAAAGTTTAATTCTATAAATTATAATTAAATGGTTAAATTAAATGATCCCGGCAAGAGACTGTTGCGGCTTTGTATCCCGGTGACAACCAAATATTTCATTGAGAGACAATTTTTCTCTACATGTCTTTCTAATTGATTAATCTTATTTGTTTTATAAGGCGCCTTATCAGGTTGCATCTATCAGAGCATACTGTTCCGAATTATGCCCTAATGACTATTTCCTTAGCATTGGTAGATTGTGTTTTTTTTTTCATTTTTTCAAGTTGCCATATAAAAGTGAATGATAATTACAATTATTATTTCTCTCGGATGACCTTTCTATAATGGATGATTCATAATGAGATGCCGGCTGCTGTGTGAGTGTACACCTAAATGCTTCTCTTTCAATCTGACTTACCCCTTGGGCTGCATTATATTACACATACATACACGTGCATGTGAATATTATCGCATGATTTATCTCGCAGTTCAAGTAAGAGGATTTATGACGAGATGTATAAAATTATCCTCCTGGTTTTTTAAATTATAATATTATTTTAACCTTATTTAAAACTATTTTGCGATGTTTTATGTCTTAGTTATTTTACTTATATTACTCTTTATCCCGATTTTGTTTTGTTAATTATAATTTGTACCGTATCTACTTAAATAAATATTAAGAAAAAACATCTAATGAAAATATCACTGGAATTTGATTCCGAACTTTTACTTCGCGGAAGAATGGGTTACAAGATGTTAATCATTTAATTTTACGACAAATTAAAACTTTTTATGTAAAACACTATCAGAGACA
Source organism: Agrypnia vestita (assembly GCA_016648135.1). NCBI lineage: Eukaryota > Metazoa > Arthropoda > Insecta > Trichoptera > Phryganeidae > Agrypnia > Agrypnia vestita. The sequence continues at coordinate 92,535 of JADDOH010006798.1, read as the reverse complement.
TATAATGATCATTAAATTATATAAAAAGTATTAACTTTGCAACTTGTACGTGAGTTTAAAAATATTTTTTTATTGTACTACTTAAGAAACAGAATCTCTCATCGACATCACAAATCATTAAGCTACTAAATTTTTAAGTTTAATAATTATATTAAAAAATGATAACTTTGTTTTATTTCACTATTTATTTATATCTATTAGAACTTTTTTAGATTCTCGTGCATTATCAGTAATGTTACTAATACTAAACTTGAGGAGTAGGATCGAGATTATAGTCGATCCGCCATCCATTAATCTTAAGTTTAGTATTAGCAACATTTCAGAAGATGATGCGTTAGCATCGAAAACGTTCTAATTGTTATAAATAAATAATGCAAGTCAATTAATTTACCATTTTTTAATATAATGTAAAATGGCTTTTTACAAAGTAACACAAGAAAATTTCGAAAAATTATTGAGTTTAATACTTCATCTGGCGATGAGAAATTCTTTTTCTCTTGAAACTTAAGTTTTAGAATATAAAATTATTATTAAACTCAAGTAGGTAACAAAGTTCAGGTTTTTCAACTAATTTAATGATCATTATAATTAATTTATATAATGAATTATTTATTTAGACAATCCTATAAAAACCTATAGAATCTGACCACAACAACGCTAGCTAATGTTTTCCACTCCTATTGTGCACTCCGCGAAAACACCTAATAATTCTTTCAGGCACTCCCAACTATTATTGTACTCAATTTTAATTCCATTTCTTGTATGTATGTGAATAAGTAATAGCAAATAAGTTTTTTCTTTTCTAGCAGTAAGTTGTTTTGTAAGAAAATAATTTTTCTGTGTTAAGCGCCCTTGAGGTGAGTATTCGCGAAAACGGCGCTATATAAGTTATCCAATTATTATTATTATTAATGTTAATGCTAAATCCATAAATAATACGAGATATTATATTATTTCCAATTAACGTGGCGTAAAGCAGTTTGCAGCTTTAATATTTATTAAAAAGTTATATAGTTCAAAACAATCAGGTCACATACGTTTACGTTTTGAAGGCTCTCCTTGAACTACTTTGTTAGACGTGTGATAACGATAAGCAGAGAACACGAAAAGGTGTTCTAGCAATTTTCGATACCGCTGCACTATGATATTACACCACCCTGCCTCAAATCTTACAAGGTTTTATATACACAATGTTTATTTTATTTTATTTTATTATTTTAATTTTTATTTTTATTTTTATATTTATTAGAGACACTAATATTAACAATGATCTTTTTCCTCTCTTTGCCTAGTCCGAAGGACGCGAAGGGTGGAAAGGAGAATGGTCTTGTGGAGGAAAAGCAACTTGATTTTAACTATCTCAGGACAAAACGGTAAAATTTCATCTTACAATCCTCCAATGTGGAGTTGTGAGATGAAATTGTGGTGGGCATGGTCGCTGTTTCCGGTCGGACGCTCAGTTGAATCGGTTTCGTTGAAAACCGTGGAGCGGATTGTGAGTTGATGCGTGATGATGACATTTCTTCATAATGGTAATGTCATGTCATGTTATTCTTGTGTACTAAGATAGTTATAATGTAAAAGCTCAAATCAGGGCCTGTATACTATAAAATAAAAATAAAATAATCATTGAAGCTTTATACACACGTATGATAAAATTGTTAAATTTATTTATTATTTTTCTAACTTTAAAATTCCAAATCGTCATGCTCTACCACTAGTCTTGCTTTCTTTGACACATTCTTATTTGCCATCGTTGCATTCAGAGTGCCATTTACTTTATTTCACGCAGTCACTTTCCTTTCGATATCGTTCTCAGCCTTGCCGTCACTACCAAACATACTTCCCAAATACACAAACTCTTTCACTTATAGTATCAACGATATTCTAAAATAAATGACATTACCATTCTTCAATTAAAAGTCTGTCTACATGAAAAATAATTTTGTCAGTGTATATTTTTTATCTATTTATTTTCCACGTATTTTTTTTTTGAACATCACTAGCCCCACAAAACGTCTTAAAGAGACGTTTGTCTGCAGGATTCATTTGTATAATTAAAATTACAGCATGATTACATTTTAAATTTACATTTTCGCAAATAATATTACAATATTATTACATTTCTTTTTTGAACATATGACATCAACATTGATATTGTTGCGGCGGGATCGATGCAATCTCTTACATACTTTCACGCCATTTGGGTTTCGTGCTTATTCATCTATTGAATATTGAATTTTTCAAAGGTAATAAATACATCAAAAGTTTCCTGGTCATACAATTAATATTTATGCTTAATTTTTTTATTTAGTTATTTAAAACACGTTTTTTAGAAAAAGAGCCACTCATCTCACTAGGATGAACCTGTGCCGAGATGTGCAGCTTATAATATAATGAGAACAAAATACTATAAAAAATTAATCAATTAATTGTAAGTATAAATATAAAATATTGATAGAAAAAACAAATAGATAGATATCATAGAATACAAAAGCAAAAGCGAAATTAAAAATAATATATGTAAAAAAAATATATATATGTGTATGTTCGCGTATATGAAATAATGAAAACATATAGTTCAATGACCAAATAAATGTATTATATATCTTACAAGTACATAGTTGGGTATTTGTATATGCAGATGACAATTGTAATGAAGCTTTATTAATCTTTTAGGTTTCAAATAGAGGTTAAAGTAATTTTAATTTTTTTTTATTAAATTTAGCAGTTGATTCATGGTCATGAATAAAGATGGAAATTTTTAGAAAGTAATTAAGTCATGAACAATTCAGAAATAAAAATATTGTTTTACCTTGCCTTCCATTGCGAAAATTAAAGAGAATAGCAGTTAAGCAATCGGCTATCGCCGATGGTACTCGCTACGCGGCTATTGATGGCCGCTGTGCAGCCATTGCTGCTTGCTCGCTGCTTGACAACGTAGTCGAGTATAGTAGTCGCTTCGCGGCTGGTAGTGACCGCTGCGCAGTCTTTGGTGTCTGTAATCGGCTGTTGCCAATGGCAAATACCAATGGCGGCTAAGGTGGGCAATTCGCAGCCAATGGTGGCCACTGCCCGGTGTCTGCTTGCTGCAAGGCCTGTTGGCAATGCTGTCGGCTATGGTAGTCGCTTCGCGACAATTGATAGCTACTGCGCAAGTAGGTCTGATAGGTCTTAATGGCGGCTATCTATATATAATAACTTTGTTGTCTCTCGGTCCGCAACGTCCGTAACTTGTTGGAATTACAATTTAAGTTATTCAGAGTATGACACTCAACCAGCCCGTGGGCCAGGTCACGCCCAAGGGTCGTTTGTTAATTACACCCGTGATTTTTCACGGGTGTACGGGTAGTTTAGATATAATTAAGACAAAGTATTTATTCAGTATTTCTAACCGATTAATAAGTCAGCAGAATTATTAAATTAATGTTTTGAACATGCTTTAAAATTTATTAATAGTTCAAGTTAATTTATCAGTTGTCAATTGTCAAATTAACACTCTTTGCCATCATATTAAAAACCGTAGTCCAATTTTCTAAAAATTCTGAACAATTTTTTTTCGTATTTATCAAAATAAAAAGGGATGTTCTTGCACTAAATTTAAAGAAAGATCTACCAAATACAATTTTGAAACACAAATATGTATATTGAAAATTAATAAACGTGTATAAATATTAAGTACATTATTTTTATAAGTGACCATTTTTATTTTACGTGTATAATATTTCTACACGTTAAATATTATCTGCATGTATTTTAAAACAATCCATACTTCTCGCTACATTATACGATTTCGCCATTTAGTTGTTTTAACTGGCAATAAAAATCATCCAGTTTCCGCGACGACATCATTTTTGGCGTAAGTAATATATAGATTACAGTTCATCGTCGTTGAATTTTTTCACAGAATGCGGAGCTGTAATGAAAATATATTATATTACAATGACATTGTCGTATATTTTTTTATATAAATTAGGCCGTATTGAAAAGTCTCTATCAATTGGAATTGAATTCAGATGTGGTCACATCTCATACCTAAGCGCTTCATGAACGTACATATAAGACTTACTAGTATGAGATTATAGAACTACTAGGGAGGTACCTACCTGAACACGCAAGTCACAGTTGATTAATTTGAAAAAATTGAACATCCAAAATTTTTTCGTATCAAGTCAAGTGACAAAGTGGCAGTCGATTATAGAATCTCTTTCGAAATGTGCTGTATATTTCTTACATTATTAAACATGTGACAGTCGGATATTTTAATGATGATACGATATTTGAGTTATTCCGTTTATTCGTAATATTTTTTTCAGTATTTTGGATTTTCTGTAAACTGTACCGATAACGAACAACGGTATGTAGTTTCAGCCGTTGGCATTTTCATTTAATTAGTTTTGTGCTGAAAAAACCCGTTGAGATATGCTTTCCGTGTAGAACAAGTAAGTTAATGTACATATTTGCCAATTTTTGCAAAAACATATGCATGGCGATGCTTGTTAATTGTGTATGCCGATTCTTGTTAAATTAATTTAAGTATGTTATTTTTTGCCATCCTATTCTTTATTGCTCCGTGTCCGATTGTGAAGACAAGGCTGTGTTTGCATTTACCTATTTACGGCCGGGTCATTTAAATATCTTCGCGTTGTAAATCTTAAATAATGAGCTCGTTCCCGAACCGAAGCGTTGAAAATATTATTTTTCCAGTATAATTGGTACTAAAATGTTGGCCATGTCACATTTTTATGTTATATCAATATAAAAATTGTGACGATAATGTTTCATAGGTTTTCTTAAATTTACGCACCAAGGTCAAAGGTTTATTATATAGACGTATAAACAATTTATGTTGATTATTCTCGACAAACCAACAATTTGAGACGTTATAAAGCGGTTTTCGCAACAGTTTGCCAACAATTGTTCGACAATTCCACAATGTTCGACAATGCCACAATTCTTCTCGTCGTAACCGCGAAGGTTCATCGCATTGTCTTTTCTATCGCACTCGCAATATGTGTCCAAACCACTTTAATTGGGATCTTTCTACGTGTAAAAATAGGGGTTCTAAGCTGTGGGTCTACCTCATCTAGTTTTTTCTCACTCTTAATGTTACTCCTGATTCTTCTTCTTACTTTGAATAGACCTGTGTTTAGATGAAAGCGCCTCCTGTGAAGTGGATTCCCAGCTATCCTTCTATCTTTTGGGAGGTCTTTCGCGAGGGCGGGTTCCGTGAGGCTGATTATGTAGTGTGATATAAGAGAGTCTGGTTCTGTCCATTCCTGGACATGACCATACCAGTCCCTCCTTCACTGTCTACTTCATCGTACAATGTTCTCAGCCTCACACATCTCTCTTATTCTGGTATTCTTTACGCGATCCCTCAGCGTTTTGCCTGCTATCATCCTCAGTGTCTTTATCTCGAAAGTCCTCAATATTTATTTAGTCCTGATTGTGTTAACGCCGTATGTCATTATTGGTCTTATGCATGCTCTGTAGATTCACATCTAGCTCTTGATGGCCATATTCTTATTCTTCCAAATTGTGGATTTTATAGATCGCTGTTGCCTTGTTAACTTGGGCTTATATATCTTCACACGGATTTGCTCCTCCACACAGTTCTAAATATCTGAACTTCTAGATTCTTCTAGAGCTAACTTTTTCCTTAAGAATCCAGATTTGGTAGGCACGTAATATTAATTTGGACCTAAATACAGCGATAAAAATAGTCTGTTTGGTCATGAAGTTTAAATATGATTTCTTTATCAACGTAATATAAACACCGCTGGCAGCCCCGAGTCTCCAGTCTATTTTTCCTTCCTGCCTCCACTTCATTTTCACTCCGAATTCCACTTCGAAATGTTTGAACTTGTCGATTTGTTTTTGCAGTGCTGATCTTCATCCCTACTTTAATACACTTTACATCAAAAGACTTTATCCACTCTATTAAATCTTTCTGTTTGCAATTGTTCCCATTCCATAATACTTCGCGTAGAAAAATATACGCTGTGTATGTTGAAAAAATATATCCACTTAATTAAAAAAAAAAACTAAAATTAGTTTAATTTACTCTTTGGTCGTTCTGTCATAGCACAATGCTTGGTGCTCCGACTACGATTTCTCCGGTTCGATTGTCGATTCGATATCGATTAACGATCAGTCCGATACCGAATGCAATTCTTATTAATTTATTTTTTCTGTATGTGTGCGTTATTTGTTATTTTAATGCCTATAAAAATTCCTGAATAAGTTACCGCAGTGAGAAGTATTACAACATAACATAAATATATTTTGACAATCTGTGAATCACGAGTGCTGTAGCCATTTCAGATTCAATATTGAGATATGTTGAAGGTGTTGTTAACATTCGTCTGTTGAATTAAATTGTTGCCGAGTCACATTCGACAATATTAGATTTGCCGTATTGTTAGGAGTCGGTCGCGGTGCGAGATTTTTCTAATGTCTTTCATGTTATCAAATATTAGAACATTGCCGTATATTTAGGCGTGGTTTGATTCCGGCCATTTTTTGAAGTAGATCCAATTTAAATATTTTTGGCAATGCTCATAAATTTTCTATTAATCTATTTTTTTAATATGAATTTTTCTCGAATATCAAATTTAGAAATATCATTCGAGAAAATTTAAGTTACATTATTATTTGCAGTTTTTGAAGAATTATTGTACATTAGCACACTTTTATTGTCCATGTATCTCTCCGCACAGGTGTATACGCCAGCAAATAAAAAAAATACGAATAAGTAATACTCTTTTGTAAAACAATTTACATATTTATTATGGAGACGCAAATAATTATATTTATAATTAACTTACGAGTATTTTAACCACTTAAGTTTACTTATTAAAACCAGCCGGCTTCGGAAAATACTATTTCCTTCATAAGATGTTTTTTTTATCACGCTGATGAAGGATATAGGATTTTCTTGATCCGGTTGATGAATGCGATTAATTATGATTAACCAAGGTGTTGTTTTTTCATTAAAAATTAAAACATGTATTCACATTTATTCTTTTTGTCAATTTTAAATACATTTAAAATTATTGAGAAAATGAGCTCTTCTAAACCCGTTACTGATTCCTGGATCCTGAGTTCACCTAAATTAAATCCTGAAATTCCGGGATTAAAATTTTAGCTCGGGATTGCATTCACTAGTCATAATGTAGATTCCCAAGGTCTTGTGTCCTTGCTCTCATGCAAACTCTTGCTTCTTTCTGTTCTATTTGGCATGTCTTTCTCCGTTTTTCTGTACACTTCAAGTTTTTCGACACGACAGTCGAACGGATAATTGATCCCAGCGGGTAACGATTCCGAGATTAGTTGCTGAACAGGTATCGAATGTTCATTTCCTTTTGACAAAGGTACTCCGCATTATGCACCGCTTGTGTGCCTATTTATCGGCTGTTTTTATTTATTTTTCACCGAGGAATCAAAAGGGATAATTGGTCTCAGCGGGAAATGATTAGGAAGTTAGCAGCCTAGTTAATCCCCGTGCAAAGGCGTCCACGAAGGGGGTTTTATTTTATTCCCCGTATTATAGCTTAGAATTATCGTATCGTGTTTATTTCGTGTCGTGTCCCATCGATTTCAGACGCTCTACTTTGATAGTAGATTTGTCACTTCAGATATCAGAATTTGCAGAGCGAAATTCTACAGTAATAAAATAAATATTTACGTGGATTGTGATATTGAATTATTTTGCACTTTATCTTATATACAATTATTATACAATTATATCACTTATCATTTATCCATGCCATGGCGTTTATTTATTTTATATGTTATAAAGCATTGACAACTATAATACTTTAATAATAATTAAATTTAAAAAAAATTAAGCCAAAGCATTTAGATAAAATGTAATAATAAGAAAATTGTTGTCAAATATATTATTATCGCTCATTGCTCGCGTTTTATATCTAACTATGAATTATAAATTAAATGCAAAATTAGTATCGTATAAAACGTAAACAGTTGATGGTAGAATTATATATATGGAAATATAAAATATGTTCACACTCAATGCTTGTCGGCATCTAGAATCCAACAAATATACAAAGATAATCTAGAATTATGTATCTTTAAAAACCCGTGTTACTTAATAGAAAGTTCATTTTCTGTCACCTGATTGATATTTTAAGTTAAGATCACCCGTAACAAATATCGGCCTCTTCCAGATATTATTACTCCCTTTCTTTTAACCCTCATTCCATTTACTACGATTAAGTCGAGTTAGAACCCTAACTAACCAAAGGCCATATGTAAATATCAAATGATCTTTCGTTAGCACACTCTTTTTAGGGTTCTATTCATTTTTCTATCATTATACAAGCTATATATTCAGAATTTCTCGTATTCATCTATTCCCTATTCTGTCGCACATCTTAATAAACACAATTAATAGTGTATTGAAACAAAATGGATCTTATCTTGTTAAACTTGAGAAATGCAGTAAATAAAAATTTAAATAATCGCCAGCAAACGATTGGTTGAGGTGCTAACATATAATGAACTCAGAGTAATACAAAATAGATACGTAATACCACTAATAAATGTACGTGTATATGAGTAGTTTATAATTTTGTCTCACTCTATGTGGACGTGGTAATGATGGTAAATATTTTAAATGATGGGGTTACATCCTTTCTGCCTGTCTAATTCAGGTGTGTGATGAAAAACTAGTGTGATGAAAATAATAGATTTGAAAAAATAAACACTTGTTACGCCTCTGCCGTCAGATCGTGCGCCCATCGGTTTTTGGTACTCGAGCCTTAATTAATATAGTTGATTTATTCGCGGCGAACGGTCTTCCCTCCCGCGTCGCCCGATAATTGTGTTGTGATTTATGTTCTTCTCGCCCGCGACTGTCCGCCGGGAGGATTTGCATACGGGCTCGCCAGGGCCGGCGATGGGTATATTGGCAAAGATCTGGTACAAAGCAAAGACATGGATGTCTTAGCTTTGTACCTAAATTTTTATGTTATCTGATAGCATTTTTACGTTCAGTCGTTGTTGGTATTCCACACATTTTTATTCATATAAAAGTAATATCATGTATCTTTATGAAGAAAAAAAAACATATTTATAGTATTTTACCATACGTTAGTAATTTGTGATATTAAAGAGTTAAGCTTATTATTACGGTCGATAGATATAATTTAAGTGTTAAATATTTTATACGAATCGTATATTTCATTGAGAAGCAAATCTCAGCGTTTCGCTGAAGTCTTTTATGCACTTTGTTGTGGAGTCCTACACTCCACAACAAAGTGGATAATCAGTTCGGATTCCACCCTCGCGGTAATAGGACGCTCTCCTGGCGACGCTGGATAAGACGCCAGCGAAACGTCGAAACTTCTCTGTGAAATATACGTTCATTTAAAATATCCGTTTCATTTAACACATAAATTTGTGATATCTTTATTTTATTTTTCTGAAACAGATTATTAACATGTCGCCTAGTGATATTTATAGCAGGGTTTGAGGATATTTATCCGCGGATATATATCATTATGTATACCACGATATTTATGGCTCGATTTTTATTTTTGATATATATCCAAGAAAACTTTCTGCAAATGTTGGCGCCACTTTATTTGAAAAAATGCTACAGTTTTTTTTTAATATCTGCGGTCGTTACTAGATGGCGCTAGTTGTATTTTAAAAAGTGCTACGGTTATTTTTTAGTTTTAATTTGTTTCATATAATCCGTTTCTTATTTCACACAAAGAAACAAACACCCTTAACACTGTTTTAGAAAGGGCAACTTTTATAACTTATATATAATACTTGCATATATTAGGTCCTTACATATGAAATTGGCGTTTTGCCGTACTGGCAAATTTGATCTCAAATATCTTCTCTTTGGTTAGGAATTCCAAATCCAAATTTATACAGCTATTTACTCATGTATTTGTGTTTTGAAAATTATAATTCATTTGTTTTTTCCTCAATTGTTTTTTTCTTTGCGTCACTCAGTTTACAAAATGAAAAACTTGAAATATCGCGTTATTTACGAGTACGAGTTCCACCGTGGCACCAGTGCTGCAGAAACGGCTCGAAGGATTAATGATGTGTATGGCGACGGTGCCGCAAAAGAAAACACAGTGCGTTTTTGGTTCCAACGTTTTCGTTCTGGAAATTTCGACCTGCAGAACAAGCCCCGTGGACGGCCGGAGACCAAAGTTGATAATGAAGAATTGAAGGCTATTGTGGAAGCGGATCCATCGCAAAGCACATCCGAGTTAGCTGCAGGCTGCGGTGTTAGTGATAAAACTGTTTTAATCCACTTGAAGCAAATTGGTAAGGTGAAAAAGCTTTAAAGGTGGTACCTCACGAATTGAGTGAAGCAAATCAACAAACGCGCGTTGACTGCTGCGTTGCATTACTCAACCGGCACAATAATGAAGGGATTTTAAATCGAATCATTACCTGTGATGAAAAGTGGATCCTGTACGATAATCGGAAGCGCTCATCGCAATGGCTGAACCCTGCCGAACCAGCCAAACCATGCCCCAAGCGAAAATTGACTCCAAAAAAGTTACTTGTGAGCGTTTGGTGGACTAGTGCTGGTGTCGTTCACTACAGCTTTCTTAAATCTGGCCAGACGATTACGGCAGATGTCTATTGTCAGCAACTGCAAACCATGATGGAAAAGCTAGCTGCTAAACAACCGAGGCTGGTTAATCGCTCTAGGCCACTGCTGCTTCATGATAACGCTAGACCACACACTGCACAACAGACGGCTACCAAATTAGAGGAGCTTCAATTGGAATGTCTAAGACATCCACCGTACTCTCCGGACCTTGCCCCAACAGATTACCATTTTTTTCGAAATTTGGATAACTTCTTGCAAAGGAAAAAATTCAACTCCGATGGGGCAGTCCAAACCGCCTTCAAAGATTTTATTGATTCCCGTCCGAATGGTTTTTTTAGTAAAGGGATCGATGAACTACCTATGAGATGGCAAAAGTGCATAGATAGCAATGGTACATACTTTGATTAAATAAATATATTATAATAAAAGAAATCGGCTTTATGTTCCTCCCATACTAAACGCCAATTTCATATGTAAGGACCTAATATAAGCTTTTTCAGTATGCAATTTATTTATTTAATCATATACAAAATAAAAAAATAAATTTCCTAATTATTTCGAGTTTGTATCAATCGACGTGTGCAAAAGAGGAGAAAAAATTGGATATTTATCCAAATTTTGATATGTATCAAAAAATCGGATTTTTTCGAACCCTGATAGATATCGGATATATATCAAAAAATCGGATTTATTCGAACCCTGATAGGTAGTCCTACAAAGACATTTTAAAGTACGAGGGCAAGTAAAAAATTATTTACACTTTTCGTTCTTAAATTTATTTGCACAAAGGGGTTCAGCATAATTACCTTCCTTGTCAATGTACTTGGCTCAGTAGTCTACGAGCTAGCGTGTTCCTTCCAAGAATAAGATTTTAGTTTAGTCGCGAAGCCACTTTTGCACTGCTAAGTCTGTGAGGATGACGTCTGTGAGTCTGAGATGTATCTGTGGGTCTGAGGTATGCCTGTATTTATGTAAACTGATTGAAGTTTGTGAACTCGCCTATTCGCTAGAAACATCTCTTGAGCTTGCTGAATCTTATCATCCGCGGTGGAGATTAATGAGCATCATGCACTGCACCCTCTTCGTGTGTCACACTCATAAAATAAAAAAATATTTACTGACTGCATATGTTGTTATTATTATAATAAGAAATAATGTTTATTGTTATCTATTTTGTAAGTGATTAACCATTTGAGAATTTACAGTCATTTTTAGTTTGACAGTTAATATTTGGATTTTTTAAATGCTTTATATACACATGATTAATTATTTTCAGAATATTTTGAGTTTGTTCAAATCTTTCAGAACAGTGCTGGATTTATGTCACAGAGACATTATAAATCAATTAATGTATATTATAGATATCTCACAGAGACTGTAACTTGTAACTTCCGTAAAAATTAATTATTGTAAAATTTCGTAAAAAATCAATGTAGATTTTCTCACTAGCGACATCTGTGGGGATTTAGGGGAATGAAAATGGCTTTGTACAGGCCGCATGGAAAGGCGCTTACAACTCATATGTGAAAGCTTTCCACGCAATTTGAACATATATACAACTTCCAAAAAATGAATAAGCATGGTATATTCTATCAAGGGTGGAAATGGCGAATGTTACAATTGTGTAAAGTGATCACTTAAGCCAACCATAAAGATAGGTCATAAGTCCTATGTACACCCAAATGACTTCTATACCTACTTTCCCATAATAAAATACAGTTTCGTCTCTGTGAGATATCTATAATATGCATTAATTGATTAATTATTTTCTTACTCTAGTCATTATTCCTCTTTTTTTTTCGTTAGTCCTCGGTTTTTATCATTGATTGCAATTTTTAATTTGCAAGTTAATATTTTGTCTTGACATCTTATTACGCATTAAATCGTTAAAGTATTAATTTTAATTCAATGTGATGGTGTCTTTATTAATTTATTAAAAATTATGATTTCAATTCCTCAGTAACATTTTTAAACCTTTTTGGTTGCATCCTAAAGCCGTCGCTATTCGTAAATTCTCTCGCCAGCCCTGTATTTTGCCGTCTTCAGACTATAGCTGGTAGCGAATCAGATTGATTCCCGCGTAACGCATATTGGTAAGATTAATATGTCTGTTGATATATCTGCTGCGATGACAAAATGAATTCATAAAAATGACGGGCGGGTGAAACCTTACAAGACCGTGGGATAGAGCTCTGTGATGCTGTCTACATATATGTATATTACATTTTTTGAAAGATTTGATTTTTTACATTTTTAGATAAAATTTACTAAGATTAAATTATTTTTAAGGTCGACAGATGGATCGCTGTGTAAGTGAGTATTTCGCTGTGAATTTATTGACAGAAATTTTTTGATATACGACATGACAGAATATACTTTCGTACTGACCGAATTCATGATATGTATATAATTATTATTGTGAAGAATAGCAGCTCAGTCAAACAGGTTTGTTTGCAATTAGTCAATAATACAGATCATACTAAATATCATTTTTGTGTTCTCACATAAAACTATATTTACTCTAAAGTATGGTAGTCTTACACGTTCTTGCATAATCAAATATTAAAAAACATTTTATAGATAATCAATAATATATATAATCGGTAACCATTAATTAGCCTTACTATTTATTTTATTGTATTTATTGAACTTATTAATGTATTTCGAGGAAATTTTTCATACACATGTTACACATATTATTAGCTATAAATCACTACTAAATAATCTGAGTTACTTACATATATGTTTAGATTTTTTATTTTATTTAAAAAGTAATGGAAACCTAAGAGGTTTAAGGGTAACATTTTTACATGATACAATATAAGAAAATATAATAATATAATGTAGATACAAAGGCATTTTTTTATAGTTGGCAGAGTTTTAATATTTTTGTCACATCTGTTTTGAATTTGTCAGTGTTCATTTGTTTGGTCTGTTGTGGCAGGTCATTGTACAGTTTTAGTCCGTTGCAAATTAGTCGGGATTGTCCTGTTTTTGTTTTGGCGTGTGTTATGTGATAGTTTTGAGCCATTCTAGTGTGGCTCAAATTGTTTTTTCTCGTATTATTGTTTTTTCTCGTATTAAAAAGATATGTCATATCTCATATAGGTGTTATACTTTTGAGTTGAATGATTGCATTACAACTGATCTATTTAGAGCTGCAGTGAAAAAAGCGAGGATTAATTTTAAGCAAAAAAATTTTTGTTCATGTTTTAGGCTGTGCTATGATTCGTACTATTGATGAGAAAAGAAGAAAAACCTTACCTTTTTAATATAAGCGCTCACAGCTTAGAGAGAAATTTTGATAGTGGCTATCCTTCAATCGAAGAAGGTACCATAGCAATATTTTTTTTTTAACAATATTATTAATACAAAAATACTATTTTTAAATTTATTTCATGTACTTGGTTGTGCTATTTCTCTCAGTTTTAACATTATATAACCGGTCAAAGTACTTAATACGCAATAGATACTATTCAATGATTTACAAGAACCATCCACTTTCATTAGTTCTTACCCCGTTGTGATCATTAATACTATCGAAGGCAACCATGAATATCGGTCCATCGTAATAATAATTGATTTAGTTTAATCTTATTGTCGCGGACGACACCGGCGATATCTTGGCTATTGCCGGCAGTTTGCGCGCATTCTCTTATTAGCTGCTCGCACGACTGAGATATTAATGGCTGCTCATGAGCGCCACTCTTCAGCCATTAATTAATTTTACATCACTCGTAAAAGGCATTAAAATGTTGGAGTGTGCTTTTCATATTAGCTTTATTCATTTTACGTTCAGCGAGTCGATTCCAGATTCTCTACCAGGTGAAATCGCCTACCAAAAAAATATTATTCTTTCAGCGTATACCAATTTTCAATCTTGAAAATTTCTCTTTTATGTCTAATAGAAATGATTTTACTGATCACATAATTCCTTATTTTCAAGACATTAAAACTGCTGCTTAGAAAGATCCCCCATCGCTAACCCAGTCGTCGCGTTTCACGGTATTTCTAGAATATGAAAAAAAATTAGGGCATAATAAAAATTCAAACCCCATTTGCAGTTATCGTCGTATATTAATATTATAGTGTTGGATATGGACTTCTTCTTTTCTTCTTCTTTTTTTAGTTGTCGATCATTATATAATATGATCGACCTCTGTATCCCAGACAATATCACTGGAAGACGGCCCACACTGCGGTCAGCTAAATCGGAGGCCCTCTGCAGTTGTGCTTTCAGCTTTGCGGGCCTAGCTATTTGGAATCAGCTGCCTCCAGTGTTGTGATCTATGGAGAACCAGGAACTTTTCAAGAAGAGCCTAAAAACACATTTTTCACCTGTAAAGCGCCCTTACGCAAAAATGGCGGTATATAAATTAACATTAACATAACATAAACATAAACACAGCTCGAAATAGCTTTTTTCTAATAGACATAGAAACACGGGATACATGTCGCATCAATATTTTTACTATTTTCAAACTAAGCTTCAAACTTTTGTGTTATTAAAATAGGACTAACTCGCTGCTGATATCAACCACCAATCGCTATATCACTAAGCGTGATCACTAGTCATGATCACTACAACCTTCTCAATCGGACCGTGGATTTCTCTTACCATCCTAGAGTCTTCAGCCAGGATGTTCTTCGTCTTCCACCGATCTCTTCTGCTCTCAAACTGTCCAACGTGGCCATACCGCCTCAATCGCCTTTTCTTCATCTTGCTATTGACGTCTGTGACTCCCAAGTTTTCACGAATGCGTAAACTTTTTATTTTGTCTCTTAGGGACACTCCACATGACCGTCTCAGTATGCGCATTTCAGTTGTTTCTAGCTGAATGCTCAGGATAGTTCTGTATGTCTCATGATATGGCCAAAATATTGTAATTTACACGTTCTAATTGTTTTATGGATGTTTTTTTCTTTCGAATCCGGATAATTACATTACTGTTCTTGTAATTCGTAACCCTACCTATCAATCCAGTTTATTTTTCTAAACCGTCTGTAGATCCACATCTCAAAAGCTGCTGATTTTTTTTCAAAAGTTTAAGCATTGTTTAAGTGAGTATTCACGATTTCAGTCCATATAAAAAAGTACAGGGAACACATAGCATCGTTTCTCTCTCACTCGCAAACGTAAGTTTAGATCATGGCTGTAAAATACCCTTTTCATGCGGAAGAATGCAGCTCCGACTCGCTCTATACGTTTACTTTCCATATAAGGTTCCTAGTTTTAATTAAATCTGCATCCCAGGAGACCGTTTTATATACTCTTTTTAGTCAAATTCCATCTACAACTCGAGAGATTTTTTCTCTATACCCTTTTAAGATTAAATGCATCTAATATGTTTTAATTGCAACATCGCAATCAAATTTTTCATTGACTTTCTTAATATTTTACTTATTTACTTATTTTGGCTTTTTGAAATGTTTCACAGCGCCCGTTCAATTTATGAAAGCCACTTGCATTAGTGTGAGTACAGTGCATTTACAAAAACTCATAACATTTTATTTTTTTGAGTTAACGACAGACGCAAAAAATAAATATTAATATTATTTCTAAACCCAAAACAAGCATTGGTACAAATATTATAAAAAAATTCATTCCGTTTTCAAAATAAATATGATTTCAAAATTGTTATTAAATAAAATGAAAACATTGATTTTTAAAATAAAATTCTCTAAATTGGATTTTTTTTAATATTTCAGTTTACTGAAAATTAAAACTACTGAGTGAATCCATTACCTACTATATCGCATATGTCTTTGGTATTAATTAATCATTAATCAAAATATATAATTCTCTACGTAACAGTATCCATCACCAACGCTACTACAATGCTCAAATAATAATGTGATATAATATAGTAATGAGGTATACGGACCATAATTTTCTTTTTAACAATGTCCATCACTGACGTTATCGAGACGCTACTCTAGATAGCGCTATTCTCTCAGCATTAACTTGCGGCCGAAATATATAAAAAAGAACGTCATTTTTTATGGTAGTTTGAAATAAATAATATAAAAGCAGGTAAAATTGTAGTTAAATGATTTTAAAATCTTATAATTAACTTTAATCAATAAGATATGCATATATAGTCGTTTGTAACGGACTTCGAATCCTAATCTAAATTTACATTAAATTGATTTAAGTCTGTGGTCACCGTATCGTGATCTTGCAGTCACGGTATCTTTAAATAAAAAATATTAATCAAAGAAACGACCGCTCCGCGTGACTGCCAATGTGATACTGAAGTGGACAATGGAGTAGCTTTAAAACAGAAATATCACTACACAATTTAAGTGTTACGGAGGGTATCACTCACACTTATGCAAGTGGCTTTCCTAAAGTGAATGGACCCTGTCTAGGAATTATTCCTATATTCTTTACTGCAAAGTCATTAAGTTAAAATAGGTAACGACATGTAATGGATAATGTAGGTGTGTAGTATCTATATTCATTATCACTGCCTAATCAAATACACATTTATATTCTCCGGTCGTGCATTATTTTTATTTGGAGGATCTTAGCGGGTAGACGAATCGGAATCGACTCTTAGATTTCGAATGCAAAAAAGCATCTTTATCTGTCTGTGTTAAGGCCAAGACCGCCATTTTGTTTTAACGACCCAAGAGATCACATCTCACGGCGCGGGAAATTGTATGAGCATTTTATTGTTGCATTGATTTGTGAACAGAATTTCAATCGGGGTTAGCAAAATTTTATGCGAGTTTAAGGAATAATTTTCCACGTTAATAAAAATCCATTGGACTTTTGGTTTTTCGGTACGTCGCATATATTAAGACTCGTACTGTAAGACAGTATGTGATTTATTTTATTTGATCTTTTTCAGAAATTATTGATCGATTATTTATGAGTGATCTTGTTAAGTGATTACACCACCTTGACATTTTCAATAAATATATTATTATATTTTGCTTTATCTAAAGCTTTGAAGTTTTAAGAATAATTTGAGTTATCACTTATTCAAAAATTCTGAAAATTGGGTGAGCTATAGCAATTTGAAAATAGCATGTCGGTGAAATTTTAAAGGATTTTCTTTAAAATTTCACCGACCACCATTTATTTTTCAGACTGGTGAATAAAATATCTCTAAAACTATTGGGCCGCTTTTGTCATATATTTTTTTTCTAATAATATTATTTATGACGTGACATACAGGTTTTTTTTTTTTGAAAAGGTGCGCCTTTTGTTTATTATGAATTTTTAGCTTCTTTTTTTAGGAAAAAAATGAGAATCATCTTCAAACTACTCTTTTACACAAAACCAAAATAAATATTTTTTAACAATATCGCCTCATTGAACAGGTAAATAATTAACTTTTTCATTTCACTCAACTACTGGCGGCATGATTATATCTACTAGCTGCGCCGCATAACTGTTCGCATATTCTTCAATATGAAAAAGTATGTGTGCTTCAAAAATATGTATTTAAAATCATTTGAAGATTATTGTATGATTTCAAATATTTATTGAATATTTACTTGTCAAGATACATATTACTGGTAAATTTTTTAAGTATACTAGTATTTTAGTATACTAGTATACTAGTATTAACTATTGGAAACTAGTGATCAAACAAATAATTTATTTTCGTTATCACAAAGACTATACATTTTTTTCATTACGTATAAACGCTTATATTTATTGTGTTATCTCTACTTGAGTTTTTAATATTATTTTATTTTCTTCTAATACTAGTTTCCAGAGAATCAGAATCTCTCATCGACAGGTAAAGTAACCTCTCTCTCGAAACTAGTAGTGAAAAAAAATTAAAAACTCCAGTAGAGGTGATATATTATATATATATATATATATATATATATATACATACAATTAAATATTTTAATAATCTTTCATTATGAATATCTACCATGTAAACGTCAAATTCATCAGTAATATGCTAAATTTACATTTTTACACATTTTTGAATTTCAAATATTATTGAGAAGCCACACCCTAACAGCTGTGATAATTGAAGTATGTATATTTATCGTCCCCGTATGAAGGTAAAGAATTTGTTTTTGGACTCAGTGTTTACACTACGTACTTACAAGGTACTTTTTCTAAGGCAAATGTTGAATTTGGTGTCAATTTTTTGCCGCAACTATTCACTTCAGCCTTACAAACTTAGTCCATCATCTTTTCTTTACACTGCGTATTGTACGCATTTAAGTGCTTGTAATACTTGCTTCGTCCCGATCGGACTTAGGGTTCACAAGCCATGACATATCGAAGTTGACCGAGCGTGCCAATTCGTGCCGCTTATATATTCCTCCCGTGTGGGGTGCTCTTGAATCTTGACATCTGTCCTTAATCTATTTATTAATACCAATAACTTCCACCTGCGTCGAGATATAATCGTTTAAATTCTGGCCATGCATAGTGCTGGTCAGATTTTTTAAGGTGTATACTTAATAAATAATACATGTATATTTATTTATTTATTTATTTAACGCCCTTATGGGCTTTTACAATATACAGAATAATTTTTTTTTTTAAATTACATAAGACAGTTAAAATTAAAATACAGTTAAAAGTTACAATAATAATAGTTAAAAGTTAATAATAATAATAATAATACAGAAAAACATAAAAACATAAGATAAAATAATAATAAAAATAAAGTTAAAGGTAGAAATAATAATAGTTAAAGGTAAAATAGGAAGATTTATTGTCCATTTCCATTTTGTTGGGATGTAAACAATTGTATCAGCTTTGTCCTATAAACAGTTATACTATCAGCAAAAATGTCAGCCGCCTCTGCATGCTCATTCCCTAATGAGTGTAATAATAATAGTACATGATATCTTCACAAAGTAAAATGAATGAATTTTAAAATGTATTAAAATTTAATTTCTTTCTTGCTTCCTGGTGAACTGTACGCAGAACACACATACACACATACACACACACACACACATACACACACGGACACACATACGTGTGCGGTGTTTACTTATAACAATGAGAGTAAATACTGATTGCACTGACTCGATATTTATAATTTTTATAAGTAGGTATCCTGTCGGTAAAGTAACAAATTGACCGGTCCACTCCCTCGGTTTTGTGTTTGAAAATATGTAACGTTAAATTAAACGTTCGCACCGGAGTCCGCCGGCCGGCGAGGGGCACACTCACGTGTTTGTCTCGCTGCCCGCTGCGTGTCTTTTATTGTACAAATTTCCATATTAACATGTGATCAATCACTCATCTCGCCGTGCCCCCACGCTCGCCGCGTGACGGACGCGCGGGCCGCTCGCCGCTGTCGGGAGGAAAACTTTTCAATACGTGGCCGGCAATCGTTTTTAATCTCCGTGCATTATTTTATTCATTTTGTAATGAACGGATGGTCCTTTCGGATTGCTCGCCTGCAGCTGGGGCGGCGCGGCGGCCCCAGCACAGAAGCGTCCGGTGTTTGTGTTCCGATAAATGTTATCCATTTCACATTTTAAATTATTCCTAGTTACATTACGGTTCGACCACATATGTAGTTGAACTGAACCCCCTTCTTTGGGCGAAGGGGTTGAGTTACAGCGGAAGTTTCCGCCCTCGCGTATATTTAAACACGCAGTGGACATATTTATGTGATTTTAAAGCAAACTATTTAGTAGTAATTGAATCCTCTAGTAAAAAGTTTTTTTTAACTAGTCGTTTTTTTTTAAATTTTAATAATTAAAGTAAAAACGTCATTTTGTAACAAAGCGCGACTTTTTTACACAGGAATTATATTTTTTAAGACTTTAATTTGAACGAAAGTAGATTGAATGCAGTGGAGATGAGGTCCCTTGTGACGTATGTGTGGTAAATCAATGTATGATAGAATAAAGAATGAAGATATTAGCATAATACAGAGGATAAAAATAGGGTCGCTCAGGTGGTTTGGTCATGTTGAGCGAATGAATGAGGAAAGAATGGTAAGAAAAATATATGATGCAAGTGTCGACGGCGCCAGAAAGAGAGGGCGACCACGGAAGACGTGGCATGACCAGATTAACCAGATACTGGAAGATGGTCCTGTTAGAAGCCTGAACAACCGTCGAGCTTGCATGCGAAGATGTATGAATGTAGACGAAGCGAAAGTTGTATGTCAGGACAGAAGAGTATGGCGCTCTATCCTCTCTGCCTACCCCCACGGGGAAACGGCGTGATGGTAAGTATGTAAGTAAGTAAGTTAATTTGAACTTCTCGTTGTTTCAAAATTTATATGCTCGTGGTATTTTTTAAACGTATTGAAACCAGCTGTGGACCCAGACCGTGTACCTAGCAAGAAATTTACGTTAGTTCATGTCGTTCGACCCATTTTGTTGTGTTCTTTTTGCTGCAATCAGAATAGAAAATTTCGGTTTAATAAGCGTCATCATCATCATGAAAATCCTCAGAGTCTGAAAATTCTCTATATATCACTAGTACGAAGTATCCTGGAATATTTATCAGTTATTTTGACACTTCATTACACAACTCATATCGCAAGAATCCAAAGGGTGCGGAAAAAGTTTCTATGTATTTTGTCCTTTAACAGAGAGTTGGGTTCTGAGAGCCGATCAGCAGCTCCGAGGATCGCCTTGTCTTTTTTTAAATAGACACACTGGACGACGGAAAATATCCGAGCTTGCCATAAATAGTAGGTACTATACAAGATATTCAGTGGACCTATTGATTTTCTCTCTTTATTTGACATAAATCTGCACACATCCCCTTATAATAAATCCGTAATTTTTAAGTATAAGTCGGCATCCTAATAATGCTGGTTATTTTTCTCCCATCATTAGATTATGTCGTACATACAGAGTGTAAAGAGCTAGTCCACAATACTTTGCAGGTAGATTCCTGCATTAATTATGATACTAAAATGTTCAAGCAACCGTGAACTTAATATTTATGCGACATCAAAGATTGCATTTTTTTCAATATTTCTCACTTATTTTTTTGAAAAATGTTGAACTTTCATTATAGTAACTTAAATCGAATAAGAAAAATTCATTACCTTTAATAAAAGTCAAATAAAATGATAAAAACCTTTCAATTCTTATTGGAAAAAAATTCAATTGAAATTTCTGCAGGCTTTTTATCATTTTATTTAACTTGTATTGAAACGATTTTTTTTTGTAAACGATATAAATTACTGTTATGGTGGTTCGATGTTTTATAAAAAAAAGTAATAATATTGAAAAAAAATTCAAAATCTGATATTGCTTAACTCTAACCATTGATATAGTGGTTGCTTCAACATTTTCGACTCACAATTAAAGCAGGAATATACTATGGCCTAGCTTTGTTACACCTTTTATAATATGTAGTGTGCTGACATTCTTGCAGATACTTTTAAAATGTCACTCCTACACAACGTCAATTTTCTTAACAATAATCTGAACCCCTAGAAAACAACGTATCAATATCAATTTTTTATTTATGATAATAATTTTTATGATTGTTTTTTTGAATTACCTATATTTATATTATTATTATCCAGTTGTTTCCAATTTTATCCATTTTTTTGGAATTGTTTCCAATTTTATTTTGTTTGCTTGTTCGCGTCTCGTAATATATACGCTTAATCGCTGCGCATGTCATGTGCCTATTTCGTGCATGATCATCGATACTTTGAATATATACATGTTGCTACAGCAGGTCGATGACACTTGTAATTAGGATATTAGGTTGCATTTGAAAGAAGTAATGTATTTTTGCTCGTATTTTTTACCTAGTATTCCATAAGTGAACAATTTAATAATATCATCATCATCATACTCATCGTCGTCATCATCGATCGAATAGGCAATCGGCAATTGTTTATAAAAAGTTATTTCTAATAAGATGTTGGTTTGGTAGATTGCAGAATAACTTCCTGGAGTAGTGATAGGTTTTTGTATTTATCTTAGAATTATATTGTATTATATTGTATTGTTATTTTTGAAATAAAGATTAATATGCGCGGGGCAATGAAGGTTTTGTGCGACCGACTCGCCCGGTTTTCATCTCTGCGTGTTGTATTGATGAAGGCCGAGCGAGGAGGTCGCTTTAGCATAAAATAATGCCAACCAGGCGGCGAAAGTGCTTGACCGATATGGACGCTTTTGCGCATAAAACGGCTCAGGGTATGTGGTGGGTCCCCCTTCATTATCTTAGAAACGCCTGAGCGGAATATTCCTGCTTTTGCTTTTATTCCCCTCATATACCTATAGCAATGTAATTTTTATTTATTTAAATATTATTCTAAATCTTCATCGTATAAATCTAATGTTATGAATGCTGTTGCGCATGATTCAATATAATTATAACTCTGTTTTTATAATACATTAATTTAAAAAAATAGTTTGCATATTTATTCGTTGTTACACGGGCAGTATTTGGAAGTTTGATTTTTCATGCGAGGAATTCGCAGCCAAGCTTCGAACCATTTATCCTTGTTAACTCAAAGTGTTTTGCAATTTCATCAATTTTTGATTAATCGTACCTTATGGATAAAATTGCACACTATATATTATTTTGATACATTTATCTTACTCTGTCGGGTTTTTCATCATAAAATTTGTTTATCTTAAGCAGATTTTTATTACCCGCGTAAAAGGTCAGATATTTCAGTTTATTGGCATCTCACAGTAACGGTATAAAAAGTATAACTGTACGTATTATATACATTGTATAATATTGTATTACCGTGCATCTGAGTCGTTCGTTTAATCCATCTAAAGTCAGGTAAAATAAAGTAATTTATTGGTAGATTCCTAATTGAAGATAATATTGTATGGCAAAATCAATATAACAAATTTATTTTAAGAATAACAATCGAATTAGTATGCCTTGCGTACGAACCACATTGTTTCGTTGAGTTGGTGTTTACGGGTATAAACACCAATACAATGAAACAATGTGCCTCGTATGCATGGTTTACACATAATAATCGTGTGACTTTTTTAAATGGAAAGAGGTCTACATTCATTTTTAATTTAAAAAGTGTATAGAGCGTTATATGAAAAACATTAATAACCTCACAGGACTATATTCCTGCCTTGATTATGAGTCGAAAGTGTTAAAGAAGCCATGATCTAATATCAATAGTAATGGAGTTATGCAATATCAGAGTTTGAATTTTTTTTTTCAATATTTATGATTTATTTTTTACAAAACGTTGAAATATCATTACAGTAACTTATGCCGATTACGAAAAATTCATTCTTTTCAATTCAAGTTAAATAAAATGATTAGGTCATTGTTGCTTGAAGGTGCTTGAGGTCCTGCAAGGTTATTAATGTTTTCCAATGAACCCTGTGTTTTACCGTATTTGAAAATTCTTAATACTTTAGTATTATTCACGTATTCATTAAGGCGTGTAAAGGATAATATAAAACATAGTAACTAATTAACCATCACTCCATTTCAACGCAGGAGTAGGCACATATAACAGAACGCCGCATTTCTCTGTCTTGGCACACCACTTTTACTTCGGCTATATCTTCTCATGAATGCTCTACGTTTGTTGAGGCTTTTGATAGAGCCATCCTCCAATATTTGTAGTATCTGATCATTCCAGATCTTTTGAGGATGCCCTCTATTTCTGCTGCTTTCAACATTCTCTTAATACATTTTCTTAACCATCCTTTCCTCGCACATTCATTCTTATGACTACTCACTCTATCGACCAAAGATTTTTCACTTAAGATCCTTAGTGACCGTATTTCCACCTCATTCAGTCCACTTTAATGTATTTTTAGCCAATTCCTGGCTTCTCATGATAGATCAGAGTAGGCAGTAGAACGCCATTATATACCGCTAGTATTCCATCCTTGACAGATTCTTATTTTCCATAATTGTATTCAGAGCGACATTTACTTTGTTTCCCGCAGTCACTCTCCTTTGATATCTTTCTCAGTCTTTTCGTCACTACTAAATATACTCTCAAATACATAAATTCGTTTACTTGTTCTAAGAATTCATTGCTCACCATTACATCACACTTAGTCACTCTTTCGTCTCGTACACCATGACTTTCTATTCATAAAAAGTTCACTCTCCATGCGTACATCGGACATCCTGGTTACCAGGCACTGCAGGTCATCAGCTTCACTATTAGCCACTAATTCTGCATCGTCTGCATATAGTTGGCAGGATACGGCGAGCCCGTCCATTCTCGCTCCTATTTCTAATGCCTTCAGTTCTTTATACAATTTTTTTTATAGATAGGTATATGGATAGATATGCACAATCATAAAATGGTTGTGCATATCTATGTTATTTTTTTGGCTTAACGTTAAATTGTTTTGTATTTCTAATTACCGATTATCACAAAAAAATTTCGAAAAGATTATAATTTTTTTTTATTTATATTTATTTACATTTTTTTATTTATTTACATATTTTATTGTTTTCAGAATGGTTTAAAATTTTTATCTCGTTCAAATAACGCCGCGTTCAAATAACACTCGACTTATGTCTCGTACATGGCGTGGCACAAAAATTAATTTTCACGATTAAATCAACATAAACAACGAATATGTGTCCGGTAACCGACTGAAGTGTATTGATTTATCGAGCATCGTTCGGCCTGTGCCGTCACATTGTTTTGTATCTATGTATGTTCTATGTGTGTATGTAGGTGTATCCATCAGTGTAAACTCTCGGTCGCACCTTTTCATTTGAATACTGAAAGACGTGATATATTATAAATTAAATCATTACACATTTGTCAACGCTTGTAGTTGCGTGTTCCTGAAATTTATTGCAAAATGTATCATTTTATTTCAATACGTCGAGCACAATATGCATTATCGATAACCATCAGACACACGTAGGTGGAATTATTATCTAAATACATCACTCCCAAATACTTGTGTTCTTTGAGAAGAGCTTTTTTCTTGATTATCAGATTCTTTAAATGAACATCGAAACAATGAATATGAAATCAATATTTTTTCAATGGATATATTGGTTGTTCGAAGAATATTTTTTCTTCTGAATGGAGGCTTGGACTTTGTGGTGACATTATTATCAAAATAAACAGAAATCACTTTGTTTTCACCACTTTATTAAATTATACAATCTACATGTTTTGAGAACAATGTTCCCTTCTTCAGGATTGTCTGTGTACTAAAAATTGAAAAAGATAAACTATACAAGTGTATTACGCTGAAGGGTAGGTGAGGGAAGGGGGTGAGGCTGTTAATTATTTATGCATCTCAAGGGGATGGAATCTTAAGTGGAAAATATTGAAATGTGGGTTGTGCGCAAATTTAGTCTGGTTATTTATTATATTTGAATTAATATTTAAAAAAATTCTAATTTCGAGTATTTCTAGATTTTATCTGTGGGATCTTATAACTAATATGTAAAAAATTTAAACCTGTATTAATATTAAATTTATGGTCATATTCTATTAGATGTTTTGCAAAATAAGACTCAACATTGCTAGTTAAAACTTTGATGTGTTATTTAACCCTAGTTTCTAAATTTATTTTTGTTTTACTAATATAAAAATGATCACAATCGTTACAATTAAGTTTATAAACTCCTGATTTCATGATAGGATCATCGCTATCTTTGCTATTTAGTAGGTATTTTTTAAATTTGTTACTCGTATAAAAGCTCAGCAACCTCAGGTCTCCATAGACCACCAAAATTTGAGAGTGTCCCATTTTATGCTTAGCGACTTGAATAAGGCACCATTTTCGACTAACTTAAAATTGTTTAGTTTGACATTTTCCAAGACTAACCCAAAAATGTTTAGTTTGATATTTATTATTAAGAGAGCAGACACATTCGTTATGAATCATTTGAAAGCAGAATAATGTGTATCATTCGTGCAAACCTTTTATAAAATTGAATTTCTAAAAGTAATAAAAATAACAAGATGATTCGAAATTTTCTTGTAATTTTTATTCGCTATCATGTTTCCATGAGACATCGCAATTCACTATCTAATTAGTAAAATCTTTGTAGGTTCTTTATGCAAATACAATTTTGCTAGAATGTATAAAATTCTCCTTCAAGTAATCTAGTACTTCGGCACAATTCAAGCCTATTTTCAATTCAATATGCGAAATTGTCGTCTTTGGAGAAGTAAAAAACTGGAGTGCTTAAAAAAATCCTCAGGTATATCGTTTAGATATATAAAATTGTGTGTTGAAAACCCCAACATTTATTAGGGATGAACTTCTTTTTAACTTTTTACATACCATAAATATATTAAATTATTATTATATTAATCTTCTTCAAAATATACACATAGGTGCAAATGTACCTGAGAATAAGAATAGTACATCAAAAATACGACTGATTTTTCACGATGTGAAGTACGTGATCAGAATCTCTAATTATCATTCAACTGAGAACAGTCCTCATTCACATCATTACTGATCGTCCTTATTTATTTCTCGCTGTTTGTCGGTGGTGCGTCTTAGGGTTGTTAAAGGCTCCGGGTTAGATTTTTTTAAATGAAATAGCTCCGTGTTCGGAGCGCCGGCGCAACAGCGCTAACCTGATCAGGTAACGCTCTACACAGAACGGTCCCGGACTGCTAACCCTTGTGTGTACTTTCGCCCAAGTGTGTATTTAAATATTAATGACTGCATGTCATGTGTTTAGCTTGTGTCTGAATGTTTTTAATACGATAATATGTAGCAACTTCGGCAAATATAACCATGATTTTAGTCGTAGAGTTGTGTGTGTCGTAGAGGCAAAATCCGCTCTGGACAAATTTTGAAAAAAATTAAAATTTTTAAATCAATTAAAACCAAATTTATTAATTACCAAAAAATCAAAGAAAAAATATTTGGGTGCTCAATTCGTTGATTTGATTTTTCTGTACGTCTTTTCTAATTGATTAATAAATTTGGTTTTAAAAGTCACAGAACTTAAGAATGTGTTCTTTGATACATATTTAAACAATGTTATAAAATTATTTAAAAAAAGTATATCTCTAGATACAGAAATAGCAATATGACTTATATTTTCATAATATGTTTAATTGTTTGTTTAGTTGTTTTGTTTTTTCATAATTTAAACGTGTGGAAATTATCCCATTATTATCCTTAAAAATATATTTAAATAAACCTAATTATTATTTTTTCTCTGGTTTAATAATCTAAAAAATATTCGATAATTAACATTATATCCATTATTATCCTGAATTATATATAGAAAAACAATTTAATAATTCAAAAAATATTCAATAATTGACATTAGTATTTAATTATCGCCTGTTATTAATTTCAATGAAATCCCATGTGGTTGTAATAATAATTATCGAAATAGCAGTAATAATTAGCGAGCCTTCTAAGTCCACTCGACTAAAAATGTATTAAAAAGTCACCTTTAAAAAGGCATTCTCCCGTTGGAGGCAGAGCCGGACTCCGCCGAGCGCCCCACTCAGTTATAAGTTCAATCTCGTGATTGCGCACGGACCTACCCGCAAGAGTGGTCGGTCTTAGCAAAGGTGGTTATATTATGGTATCGGTCCCCTTGTTTGCACATCACTCGACTACTGGTAGCGATTAGCCGCCCGTGTGTATTCCGATCACACGCGCATTGTTACCTGCTCACTCACCGCACTCTTCCGCGCGTCTTGTAATTGGACCCGATAATTTTTAGCTGTGATTTGTGCTGCGTTAATATTGCGATACATCGAAAATTAATAAGTGGTACCCATTATTTTTATTTACTTCATAATTGCCATTAAGGATTGATTTAAACAATATTTCGGTAATTTTTTCCTAGGTAACATAAAATTTGTGTGTATACAGTGAGTAAAAATGGGTTTTAGATTTTATTTTTTACTTATTAAAAATCCAATTTTACAATTTTTTCAACTTAAATACATTTTTTGGAATTGCCATTCAACTAGCCCTTGGGCATGTTCCTGAGTGTCGGTGTGGATTTGTAGCTGCGTAACAGTTATATTAAATTAAATGTCAAACATAAAAAGAATAATAACAGAAAAAAAATACGAAATAAATTTTAAAATAAATAGTATAGCTAAACAGAAGACAAGAGTAAAAAATACATAAGTAAACACAATAAACATCATTTACTTGCGATATTATTTATATATATGTTTTACTAGGGAATTTAAAATAAAATAGTTTATAAAGAAATAAAAGCAATTGTGTAGATGTAGAGCAATGTATCTATCTCTATACATATATTTTTAGTATTAATGATATACAATTGTATAAAATTAATTTTTGCAGACCTAGAGTAGATGTATTATAATATGCATAAGTACAAATAAAATATATAAGAAAATAAAACATTGCAAAGATATAGTATATGTAAAGAAAACTTTAATTACATATTAGAATATTTCTTCCAGCTCCTGTCTATTTATTTCTGACATTAGTCAGTATGTTACAAAATGTTTTTAAATTTTACTTTTGTTAAGGTTTGCGAATTCGACAAGTTTGATTTTTGTTTCTTGTACAGTTTTGATGCAAGATATGCATAGTGCTTCTGTCCAGAAGTAGTCTTAATTTAAAGTATTGCTGGGTGCCGTCTTACTTGAGCCTCTACTTTCGTATACCTTTTGTCCCTGCACGTGTGTGTTTTGATTTTGATGGTAATTGATTATAATTGATCTCACGTACTTTATTTTATTTTAGCAAATCGTCTTTCGACTCGTAAAGCATTGTTAGTATTTTTTATATACTGTGACATATATTTTTCAGTATTCGAAGAACTCCATTAATTAATAAAGTCATATATTGCCACGTGTTTCAAAGAATAGCCTTTGTCACTATTAAACAATAAATTATTTGTTCTAAGTGTGTTTGTTTTTTGATAAAGCAATAAATAGTCGAAATGTTGACATACCGTAAATATGTATCGCAATAAATGTTATAAATAAAACTACTTACCTATAATATATATGTTATAGTGAACTTGTATTTCTAGTGGGTCTATGTTTTCACTAATAGAAATATATTTTACCCGGTCGGTCAGTGAAAACATGTCAATCAATAAATTTACAGATTCACTGCGTAGTATCGATGAAACTTTATTTTTCCACGAATGCACGCATTTCTCAAAGTTTAGGGTAGGTTAGGTTAGGTTAATAATATCCGGTATATAATGTTGATATGCACCGAAGAAACTTATAATGCATTAAGAACCTTTTTCATCTAACAACATAAATCTTAAATTGTTATTCTAAGAAGTCAATCTCAATCCGGAAATAGACATCTGTCACATAACAATCACAAATCTCCATTAACTATAATATTGAAATAAAATGAATTTCACATCGAGATTTTAAATAAAACATTTATTTTAATCGTTGGGAATAAAAAAACCTTCTCGCCCAAAAATACAACTTTTTAAAGTTAATCTTAAAGTGTCTTAAATAATTAAAAAAAATTGAAACTTTTTTAAGTCAGTTATTTAAAGATATTTTTTACGTTTACATATCAAAATTTTCTCTCATTGTTCAGACTGTCAGAATTTCAGCCGTAAGTAGAGAAATCTCTGACCGTGGAACCCTTGACAGGTGTGTGTAGGTACCTTTTTTTAAATGTGGACCCAAAAATAGTAACAATAAGAAAATAATTTAGTTGGTAATCTAATGCTATATTTATCGGCTTGTTAGCGTCTAATAGGTCATGGTCCAGTTACTCGTCTATCTCGGCGTACATCTCGGTATCATGGTGCTCCATGACATCATAGGCACACTTAGCCGTGCCCAATCAACTTCAAGTGCCTAGAAATATTTGATGATAATGATGAAGTTACCAAGTCGGATCTTTCAACAACTTTTATCGCGTGGATCCGATGAACTATAACTGATCTTTGATGTGTATTTTATTATTTTAATGATGCCTTTTTATCTTAACTCTCGGAAGAGTCACGAAAATATGACGGGATTCGTGCAGTCCGCTTTCGTCTCGAATCTTTTAATCGGATCACCATCTCTCCTCCCTTGTGGAGTTGCTCTCCCGCTCTTCGGAGGCTGCGCGATGCTTCGTGTAAAATACGTGGTACCTGTACTTTTGTTTCGTTTTCTCGGTCGGCAGCCGTAGAGAAGAAAATCTACCAAACATTCGGGTTAATCCAAATTACGGTAAAACACCGATAAATCTTAATTGACTAATACTGAAAAAATTCTATTCTAACTCTAATTATCTTTGATTCAAAATACTTTTCCGCGCACGTGATCCAGTTCTATGTACTATTTTTATTATTATAGTAATTCTGTTTAGTGATTATCAAAATGGTTTAATTATTTAAACTAGAAATAATATATACTCATACTGATTTAAAAATAATTGACTATGGCTCGATTCGTTGAAACACTTTTGTGTCGAGTCGAATATTAAGATTCCGTTGAAGATTTTATGTCATATTTGACACCGTAAAATATTGTAGCGAAGTCAAATTTATAAATATCATCTAAATGAATTTCGCAAGAATTAAATTAATAATATGTTGTCTTACATAAAAGTAAAATGCGCAGGGGAAGTAAAGAAGTAAAACCATTAAAAATATATAGTGTGTCTCAAAAACGTCGGGAGAGTCTTTTTCAGTCAGTTTTGAATTGAAAAAATTCTTAACACTTGGTGAACTTAACACATGGGCGAATTGTCAACAGTTAGGGAGACAAGCTTTATCATTTTTGAATTTTTTTCAATATTTCTGACTTATCTTTTATAAAATGTTAGACTGTCATGTAAAAATTTATTCGGTTTGATTCAATTCAATGATTAAAACCGTACAGAAATTTGTAAAGTTTTAATTAATTTATTCAAGCATACGCGGTAAGTACAGAATTACCTATATACTTTTATATTTCATTTGTTTAATTTTACAGTGATTTACATCATTGTTTTCTAGTATTATATAAAAGATATTCACTGAGTCCTTAGCTAGACCGAAGTCTGTGGTAAAGGAGTCAGGTTCTTCCATTGTATGCAACAGTCGTTAACAATATCAATTTTATCTAAATTAACAAAATTAAAATGTATTTAATTTTAAATATAACGTAATTTATAAAAACGTAGTAACTTTTATAACAAAATATCTTCGCTTACCAATTAATACAAAATGAATGCAAAATAGAGCTACGAAATATATTTACACAAATTAATGAAAACAATAATTAGTTACAGACATTGGTCTGAGTTATTACTGACCGATTTCTACCCCTTGTATCGTGTCTGTGTTGTGTCCATATAAGAATGCTTTTTTTGGTTGTGAACGTTTTCCAGAGTGTTTAGTTTTGCGAGGTTTAGATCTATACATATTTAATGGTAAATCGAGATTACAAAAATATATTAAATGGCAAAGAACAGCAAAACGACTGAAATCTCAATTTAATATAAATATACTTGATTGATTATTCAAAATGCAAGTTTTCATATTTCTGAAAACATCTTTCCGATAATATTTTAATATTGACATTGAGACCTTTTTATGTTTCTGCATTTTCGACCTTTAAAGAATATTTATTTAGCGCGGGTTTAAAAAGGGTTATGATTTATCGCTCCATTGTTTAATGCAAGCGTTAGACTACAGCACTTCTATTGCGAAAAGGCAGGCATTAGAGTATTGTTTAAATTAATTTAAATATGTTTGTTTTATTCATGATTACTCGGAATTCTGCGTATTATTTATGGGATGTTGTATTTATCGGATCGGGTGCCTGCAAAATATTATACGATTGTCCGTGGCCGCGGGAGGCAAATGAAAACACTGGAAATTAATTATCGGTTTATTAATTAATGATTAATCAATTATTCAATGTAAAAAGTCACTTAACACGAATTAAACGCTACAAGTTATTTAAATCACACTATTTCTTAATTTATCACTCGTAAATGAACACATTATTTAAAATTCTCTAGAATATTCCATCCAATTCTGGAACGTATTAATCGCATTTATTTATTTCGTCACTTAGGTAAGTAACTCGCCAGATTATTTCGCTCGATATCTATTGCTTTTCAATTTCACACCTGGCCGTCGTCCGCGACGCACTTTGCGCTTAACAATCTGTCAAAACAAGACTCAACTAAACTATGGCCGCAACATGGCCTCGCTTGCAACATGTTGGCTTTCCGCACATTTCAGACGCTTATAATTTGTTCCCTCGCTTTCTGACTGTTCTAGATGTTTTTCGAACGTTGAAGCTAATTCCACAGTGTGGTTGTATGTTCCAGAATTAGGTGGAAGGTCCTGGAGGATTTAATGTTATTGTTGTCATTGACGTATTACGAGGGATTCTGTACGCAACCTCTTTTGCCATTTCGTTACACAATTATTCTTATATCAACGATTTTCATAATTTTTAATATGAAAGTTTTAATAAGTATAATTTAAAATAAATAAGCTACTCAAAAACACGAATCTACGTTTTAAAACGTACCTTCCTATTTAAGAAATTTTACTGATATTTCTTTTAATTATTCTCATATGAGATCTCACTAGACGTAATAAAAATACAAAACAATTTAAATTACGCGAATTAAGCATTTTTTATCTGTTTTATGAGCATACACACCTTACGCTGGATGGTTTCTCGGTGGTGATCGGTAGTAGGTTGGCTCTCTTTATTATTTCGTTATGTATTTATTGTAATCTCTAATCTTAAAATTAAGTGGGTTTTGTTTTGCACGGAGCGGTTTTTTTGCACATAATTTGCCGGAAAAAATAATCGGACGAATACATCGAAACTCACATTCTTGTTTGTAATGCAATATCGCTTTGAGCTATTATACATTATACGTTATCATGTTAATTATACACGGTCTGTATACAAAGTGTATAATTGAAAACGTCGTATTTTATTTTTGAAGTGATTATCCCTTATGATATTGCGCTCCGCTTCGTAACATCCACGATACCTTTCCTTCGCGGTGGTCGCTTTCAGTATCGAAATACATTTATGAATGATGGATTTAACCAAATATGGATTAGGTATATACCCATAATTAATGTCATTTTTCTGCACGGTATTTTTATTTTCTTTTTTCATTTTTTATTCACTATTTTTATTTATTTTTTTACAACCAATAATTGAGAATAGAAGAGTAACTTGTTGATCTTGTGGTTAGGACTCTCGCATCGTGATCCAAAGGTCGCGGGTTCGAATCTCACTCCAGACAAACAAGTCAGTCCTATTTCCATAGCACAAGCGTTTAGCTTAATTTGAAAATAGTAAGAATATTGACGTGACACGAATTCCGTGTTTGCATCTCTATTTAAAAAAAAAAAAATTACCTAGTAAATTTTTTTCACCTTTTTGCCAGGAAATCTGATATATATTTTTTTTAATACTTGACGCGTTGTACGTTAGCGAACTACTTGACTCGCGCATTGCAGCGCTTAATGGCAGAGTTTCTGTTTAGTTAGAGACATCTTGGCATTTTTTTGGCGATTCTACAACTTTTAAATGACATTTACAGATGTTAATTCCTTATTGAAATTAGTTTTTTTCCCCATTTTGTCAGGCAAGCTGGTAAGTGTACGTATTTTTTTAATAATTTACGTTTTGTACGGTAGCAAAACACTTACGCGTTTTGCATCGCTAAGTGGCAGCATTTCTGTTTAATTAGAGCCTTGTCTTGGCGATATTTTTCTACAAATTGAATAAGTCGAACAAAAAAATGATGTCCGCTGGTGGGACCCGCCCGCCATTGTGCGCCCGGCAGCGACCCGCCCCGCCGGCCCCTCGGCGCTCTTTCTTGTCCCGAGTGCACAATGGCCGATAATTTATGCACCAACATCCGAAAATGACGTCGACCTCCTCCGGACTACACTTGAGTATTTGATTGACGCGCTGGTAAAACGGAGCACGGCTGGAATTGGATTGAACGGAATGGACATGCACGCCAATGCGTACCAACGCCAAACTTTTAATGATAAATTTGTTTATTTTTATAGAGCAGTGTAATGATGTAGATTATCCCGAGGGCTCATGCGGAAAATTTTAAGGCTCTGAGCTTCGCGCTAGTCAGGGGTAGTTAATCGCGTGATTTGGCCTGTCACACTAAAGGTGTGTTCGTAGTAGGCAGCTCTGTTAGCTCTACTGAGTTGTTGGCGTCTTATGCTGCCTAAAAGGCAATAAATCCATCCTTTTTGAAAAATGTTTTTTTTTGTGGTTTTAGATACTAGAGGTTATATTGTAGTACCTTTCTAAAAAGCTTGTTTGACGTATTTCCTTAATAATAATTAATATTATTAAAATATAAGCACTTTTAAATTGCAGTATATCCATCTAGGATATGTAATATGCAGCTTATTTGCAGTTTTAAGGTTTAAAATATATAAAAATACCTCAAATAATAATAAATTCAATATATATTGACTGAGCGGAAAAGATAAATATTAATTTACATTCATTGACATTATATAAAATGCTACATAAATTTCCTTGATTTGCTCAGTAATTTGTTCAATGGAGAGACTGCTTTTTAGCTTAGTGGGGTAGTATGGTGTTGCTGACCTCAGTGTGACGTTTCTTCCCATTGGTAACTTCTTCTGACATAAGAACTGTATGCAGATGGTGTATAAGAGCTTTATACACCATCAAACATACATTAGCTTGTAATCCACCCTCTCCGAGCATTCAAACCAATGTAATTCTTTGAGGAGTGATGTGATATGGCATGTTTTATCAGCGCCGAAATTTAATCAGACAGCAGCATTTAAAATGCCAGTCTGCAGTCTATGAAACTGATGTTTCGGCTGGCCTGCACAAATGGCGTTGCAGTAGTTCAGACGTGAATTCACAAACGCATATGTAAGCGTTTGTGTTTTGGCGAATATTAGTAAAAAATAAGAACTGACACTTTTTTTATCTATAGCAGCTATAGTATTTTGTTACAATTAGAGATTCTACGATTTTTCTAAATCGCTTCTAAAATTTCAGTACTCTAGAACGGTAGACTATCAGATCAGAATGCAATGATTTTAAATGGAAATTTGTCAACTGTGGGAGGACTAACGGTACACAATCTGATACCATCACTGATGTATGGAAGTGAAGACTAGATTTGGTAGAAGAGGAACAAAAGTAGACTGAATGAAGCACAATCATTAAGATGAAACCCACAGTTTTGAGTCCGCAGTTTTTGAAATGCTCTACGCCCCCCGGTGGGTTTTGGCCTTCTCGAGAGTCTTCGTTCACTGATCTTGGTCTTGCGCCAGCTCTCTCCATTTCTGGTTCTCCAAGGCAGATATATATTTGAGGACATTGTCGCTCCATCTTAGTTTTGGCCTTTCTAAGCTCCTTCGCCCTATGGGTCTTGAATTCAGCAGGGATTTTGGTACTTGTTATTCAGTCATTCACTCCGCACGATAGCCTAATAGCACCGCGTTCTACCATAGACTCATTGAACTCTTTGAAATTTTATAAATTTTGTGACGCTTATCTCCTTAAACGAAGTATAGAGCTCATTTATGTAGCGCCTGCGCCAAAGTTCATTGTCTAGAACCTGTTCAAAGACGTTACTTGCACGTTAATCCTTAAATAAAACTGCATAGCCAAAAACGAAAGTGTAAATAAGATCAGTTAAATAATTTTTAATTTAAATAAAGTAAACATTTATCATATTAGGATATAATCAATATAATATAAACAAATTAGGATCTTAGTGTAGTGAACAGAATCAAAAAAAAATGTAATAGTAAAGCCATAAAACAACATTCAATTAATAATCAAACAAATTTCCCCTACAGTCCTCTGTTTAATTTTAAATTATCAGGTAAAGACCAATATTTGTCAACACCTCCTATAGACCCTACCCTGTCTCCCTCTCTCATCTGCTCAAATCCTTAACGTAGGCTTTTAGAGAGTAACACGCATGTAAAGAGTATTTTGTGAAGGTGTTGTATGTAAATAATACTATGGTTGTGGTGTGTAGTGATATTTACATGTTAGTGAAGTGGTTGTCTTGACGAAGAGAAAGGTTACATCTCGAAACCGGTAGACAAAAAAGTAATTTTTAGTGGTTGTAATATACAGTGGTACCTCGACATACGAGTGCCCTAACATACGGGTTTTCGGAGGTACGAGTTTTATTATTTAAGGATTTTCGTTCACTTTTCTCTGTAGCACACGGTTTTTCACATTCATTCGTTCAACAAGAAAAAACAACTTAAGCGAACCTTTTTTAATATTATTAATGTCTATTATTTATTTTTAATATAATACCAAACTACGAGTGTGTGTTTATTTGCAAGTCGATAATTAATCCTTAAACAAAGGCGTCCACTAAAAATTGAGGAAAAATTACATGCTCATATATCTGTTACCTTCCCAATGGGTAATGTAATCAATTGGCTATATCAGCTTAATTTCATAATCGTCAAAGCTTAAAACTAACTTCAAACGCATTCAAACAGGAATATTGACGTTATTTCGATACAATCACGACACGGCCATTCCGGAAATTAACCCTCGACTTATTTTATTTGAAAATTGTGTGTATTTTTTTTACATTTTATAAAAACTTAAAATCATATATATGAATTGCTAAAAAGTACATACAGAAATAATCTAATAGTAATAGATGTCTTTCGTGAGGATTTACATATAATGTATAAATTGTCAGAAAATTAAATGGTTGACTTGGTTTAATAGTGAGAGGCAAGAGAAAGATCCGTTTTCGAATCCCAGTGACAACAAATTGTTGTTTGGTGTATCCTTCTATGGTGATTAATTTTGTTTTTTTAGTACACATTAGTCCCGAAACATGTTGGTATTTAAAAAAATTAGTGGTGTATGCGAAGTATATTATTGTTATTGATAATTATATTATATGTTATTATTTCATAGGTTTTAAATTTATTGTAATTTCGATAAAATACGTTTAAAATATTGTTATTTATGTTGTCTACCGCGTCGCCTGGAATTGTTAAATTTTCATCTCGATTTGTCTTCTCCATTTAACCGTGTCGAACCTTTAGGCCGTGTTTTAGTCCTATTAAAGCATTTATTATCCCGGGCCCGTGAATCGATCCCGGAGCATGGGTCGCGAGGAGACAGCGTCATAGCTCCTTAATAAAAATCAAGATTCGAAAGGAAAGCGGGCACTAAATTACGAAATAGCGGCCGGGGTAATATATGGACCCAATAAAAGCCTCGGCGTCTAACAAGACCCGGGCCATATCGGAGTAACGATCTGACGGATTAAAAAGTACGCGGCATAGCGGCCCAATAGGAAATCGTGGACGTGTTTACTTTACTTTTACCATCGCCCGTTTTTTACGACGCTCACGACGATGTTTTTACGACGCGATACTTTATTTACAAACTATCTACATATTATTTACTTATTTGTGATGATGTTCGTTGATTTTTTTATTGCTCTTCTTGACCTTCGACTATTAGTGAAATTTATTGCATAGTCAGTTTACAACGGGCAGTAAAAGCGTGCATTTAATAAGAAATAACGAACATTACTGTATTTACTTTACTAATACGAGTATCTATAACTATTATAGACGGTGACCCGGAGTCGAGCAGCTACACTTAGAGGTCATGGCTGGTCTGAGAAAAAATTATAATTGTATTTCTAACCATTTTCACCTGTGACCAATTTTTTGTTTCGCTTGGGCATGAGTGATTAAGGTTGTTCGTGAAATGTTTGATTAGGTACTCAAAATAATTATAATAGTTTTGTGGGTAATCATTTTTTATTTTATTCGAACTTTTTTTTTACAGTTTAGCCTACATATTACGTACGCACTAAAGTGTAGTTACAGTAGAACCTCGATTATCCGAGGTTATGTGAACCGAGCCCACCTCCGATTATCCGGACGGCCGCGGCTGTTGCTTGGCATTGCATGCTATATATTTTTGATACTGTTTAGAGAATTTATTAAAATAACCTTATTTGAAATATTATGCTAATACACAAAATAAACAATATTTTATTTCTTATGCAATAACATTGTCTTTCTGGAAAAGTCCCTTATGCAACCGGTTCTTATAAAATGGAGACTGGGGCGATCTGGGCTCGGATATCAGAGGTTTTACTATAATTACTGATAAGTTATTTAAAAAATGGTGAAATGTAGATAAATGTAGGTATATTCTAATTTTAGTATTAATTGGTGTATATGCATAATAATTAAAAATACACAATTCCCTATGCAACAATATCTGTCACTAACCCTACCGAGACTTGATATTAGCGACATATTTTAATAGCGAATTTTTATGATAAATCATAATTTCTTTTCAAATACATAATTTTCTATCTAACAATGTTCATCACTAACACTAACGAGACTTAATATTGCCGACTTATTTATATAACGAATTTTTATAGTAAACCATTATTCATATACATAATTCTCTATGTAACAATGTCCATCAGTAACGGTACGTTACGGTAGATGGTGTTTGTTTTGCGGCGTAAGTTTTCACAGCCGTATCAATGTGCATTTTTTGAGAATTCTTCCACTTTGACCAAAAATGTCACTAAAAATATTAAAAATTGGAATTACTAACTTGTCTTACAAACAAATATAAAGAAAAACTTTGCAGTAAAGAGTTATGTGTTTTGATTTATATGTCGCCAAAATAAATTAACTACTTTCTAATTTAATTTAAAGCTAAAATTCAAATATTAAATAATAAAACTTAACAGGTTATAATATAATATATAATTTAGCAAAAAAACAAAACATTTTTATTTATTCATATTCTCAAAAATTACACTTTGTATGTGAATTACCAACATGTACAACAATAACCGGAAGGTCAAAGTTGATAAATGGTAATGTAACTTTTACTAAACAAATACGAAACATTTCGGGACTAGCTATGATAATCGTGAAGATGTTATTTCTGGACAAACTAAATATTGTTTTTTTTTCTTATTTATTTTGTTATTTCATTTTTAGTTAATTAATTAATTAACTAAACATCAAAAATATATAATATGATTGAAAAATACAATAATTCATTTAGAAAATAATTAGATCATTAAAACTAATAACAATATTAAAAAATTAAATAACAAATGCCAAGACAGCAAATAACATTAAGAAGAAAAATAAAATAAAATTAAGTACACGTATTAACTATCGACACATCGATTTGTTGAACAGTTTGTCTCCTCCCCAACACAACTCTGTTCAGTTGTTTATGGTATAGTTAAACATTATTTAGTTCCTTTATGTTATTGGAAATTCCATTATAAATGTCGATTGCAATATACAGGAATCCATGTCTTTCTCTTTTAGTCCGCGGTACATCACTTCTTATATAGACTCTTTTACAATTTACGTTCATCCTTTGATAGTATCAAACAAAATAAGCATTAGCGATACGTCTCTGAAAAACAAAACAGTGAAAATAAACTTATATATTTAGGCATGAACACTGAGTATAATAATATCATATATTAGTTTTCATATACTCACGCATACGCATACGCACACACACACACATACTTGTATTAAGTGTGGGATATAAAAGCAAAGGCAGCAATATCCAAAAAATTAAAAAAAAAAAAATTAATGCAGTTACCGAGGGTTACTAATTTAGAATATACTGAATTATATGAATTAATGTATCTAGGCTATATTTCCTATAAAATATTGAATTCAGTAAATTCTAAATTAATAATCCTCGATGACTGCATTCAAAGTTTATTGGATACTACTGCCTTTGCTTTTATGTCCCACAAATGATATAAATTATTTATTAAATACCCCACATAGTGAAAATCGGCAATCCTAGATCTCATGTACAACATCCGCTACGCTCCTCCATAAACTTGCGATGTTCATATTACTCTGAATCAATAACTGTTACCACCTCTATTTGTTTGCTTGTTCACCGCGTGTACACGCCTATCGCTGTGCAGTACATGTCAATTCGTACATTCACACAATGAATATTCATGCATGTTGCTGTAGCAGGCCGAAGAAATTTGTAATTGGGGTATTGGGTTGAGTATCTGATAAGTTATTTATTTTTTATGTATATATTTTATACCTAATATTAATGTCTCATTTAAAATAATATAAAAATATTTGTCAGTAATTTATATTGCATCATTGCGTTATTATTTAAAATATTTTTGAAATTGAAATTACATTTAAAAAAAGTTTGAATATAAATATACTGGGAAAATTTGTGTATGTTTGTTAAATTCCCATGTTACACACAATTTAAATTAACCACATGGGTAAGTAAGTGAAATACAAGTGAGAATGTTCACAAGAGTTGGTACTTTGTATCTGTATACATAAGTCAGTGTTGCATTCAATGCAACACTTTCGTGTTGGAAGAAAAATTGCATCCATTTACTTATTTTAACGAATCGTGGAGCTCCCGGTGTATGGATTTATTTTTATTCATTTTATAAGAGCAATATCGTGGTGATGTTTGATACACGATCTGCTTGTATCTCGTTAATTTACCTAGGAGAACCGACCGTTGCACCGCTCCCTCGTGTCGCCCAGGGTTGTCACTCCTCGAGGTCGTCGAGGAACCAGCGGGTTCTTGGATTGGTGAGGTTCTAACTGCACCGAAGACGCATAAAATTATGGTTAGATTTCATGTTAAGTTACTCCATCCTGAAAGCCTGGAAAATTTATTGATTTTTTACAAGCCATAAAGTATAAACATATATATATAATGATCGTTTTATTGGAAAATTTTTGAATAAAAAAAATCATGTCCATAATCATGACTGAGATGCAACATTCCGCAATGTAGGTTTGTCCTAGACAGAAAAGAAGATGTAGTACTTATTAAGAAATGAAAAGAATAAATAATTCGGAGTTTAGTGCCTAGTTTAGGGTAATTAGATTCGTTGTGTTGTACAGAGCCTCTTAATGGGCCGGTTGTTGTTCTTTTCCAGATTCGACTCTGCAAAAGCAGAAAGTCTTGACTTCGCCCCTCAGCATTTCAATAGTTCTGCGATCAAAGTGATAGTTTTTATAGAATTCCATGAGCATTATTGTGACACAAATTTATCTTCTGAATTTCTGGAAGCTGCCAAACAAAAATTTTACGAAGAAGAATAATTGTCTCCAATACGCAGGATGTTTCATAGTTAGAAGTAAAAACTTAGGGGTAGTCTTCTTCATTCAATTTTGAATATGCAATATTCTTTACATTTTGCATGGAATGGTCAAATAAGCGACATCAAAATTTGCATTTTTTCAATATTTCGGGTACTTTTGTAAGTATGGCTGATTTTTTATCATACTTATCATTTTATTCAGTGCGTCGCTGTAGTACGGCTTCTTCCAATCCCGAATGCTATTAACCTCGAAACTCAAAAGACACTTTTTCACATTACGGTATCGGCCGTTGGGAAGCACAATGTCCGATAAAATAACGCGTCAGCATTTGAAATATATTCTTAATAATAATTAAACTGATTTTGTACAACTAATGAATGATTATTGTACT
Source organism: Agrypnia vestita (assembly GCA_016648135.1). Lineage (NCBI taxonomy): Eukaryota > Metazoa > Arthropoda > Insecta > Trichoptera > Phryganeidae > Agrypnia > Agrypnia vestita. Next base: position 50,535 of record JADDOH010006798.1, on the reverse strand, counting down.
ATCATCTGGAATACGTCTCTCTGCTGAATTTCGGTAGCCAGGATGTGTATATTAAAAGCCTGGTTATCCTAGATGTTGTCACAACTGCGATCGTCTGTTAACCGTCATTGAACAAAAAACGCAATACACGAAGAACATTGAATCTCATTCGAACTCACTGTGCTTTGTTATTAATTAGCAGACTTTGAATTCCAGATTAAGTGATTTTGTTTTGATCTTATTAGAGGAGCCTTTAACCGGATTCAAAATGCACTTGCATCCCGGTGGTGCTAATTGGCAGTGTCGGCGCGCGCTAAACCTGCCGCGACTTTGTGCCCCATTACGGCCGCCGCCACTCGGAATCGGACTTGTTCGATTTTTTCAGCGCATTGACTATCCACCCTTACCCGTCGTGAGCCCCGCGCGGCCGTCGAACACTTTGTAGAAACCTTCATGTCGCAAACACAAACCTTGGAAAAAAAGCCTTTTTTTATTATTTTCGCTGCCGTGTATCTCAAAACGAAATATAACCCTCATTAGAAAACTCCGCATTGGCGTTTGTCTCTTGCTATGATGGCTTGATATTTAACCAGGTAGATATTATTTTTATATCTATTCAAAAGTTATCTCTCTCTGAGCTAATTAATATATTCAACTGCATACTTACGACACAACTGAATGAAAATAACGATGAATTTGTAAAACTTGACGGTTCTGGATACAAATATTTTCAGTTATTTTACAAATTTGCAAGTTATTTTTATTTGTATAAATATTATACCTTTAATCAAGACATATTATAGATGACTCACAGAGATGAAGCTATGTATATTGGAAACAAGGCAGCGAAGTCTTTGCTTGTTTATAAGGCATGTGACCCATCATTGGCTGGCTTTAGTGATCACTTTGCATAATTAGATCATTATTATTTTTTAATATTTTTGCTCTACAACTAATTTGATAGTAAGTTATCACAATTATTCATTCAAGTATAAAATAATTTAGAAATACCTACAATAATGTTTATATATATATATATTTTTTTTTTAAATTATTTCATTTATATTGAGATATTTTCTAGTTAAGTCTATGTTTTATTTATATTTTTATTTAAATATTTATCTTCGCATTATATTTATGCATGTATTTTACAAATTTCAATTATCTCTCCCTTCACATCGTAATTTAGAAAATACCGACGTCAGTGCATAAGTCACCCTACTTTATTAATTGCATTAGGTCTGACTGACCACATGTGGACAACAGATGTAAACGCAGTAAATTTTTTAAAAATAAAATACAGGGCCCGGTAGCCTAGTATTCTGGCTTCTCACACCGAGTGTTACAGGTTCGATTTCCGGTCACATTAAATGTATGCGATTTACTCAAGCCTTAGTGATTCGCTTCAGTAAATAGCCCTCATGGCTTGTTGTTGAAGCATTAATAATATACGTATTTATATTTGAGAGGCGATCATTAATTATAACGTACGCAAAAGAGTAAAACATTTCCATGTTGGGCTGAATTGGAACTAATTATTAATTAAAAAACTAACAAACCTTACATGAAAATATGTATATTTCGGAAAAAAACAAAATGAAATACTTATCTGATGTATTATTATTGAATATTATGCTACATCGTAATCTGAATAATATTTCCACGGTATTCTAAAATCGAAAAGAACTGCCCACAACCAAAGCCTTTCGAAAAATTTGGAACAGCGATTACCGAACTGGGAGGCGCAGACTATTGCAAATGAATGCAAACAAACTTCTTCAACGAATATCTTACCACATCCCAACTCGCAATAACAGACATTCACCTTCTTTTCATCTCCCCTTTTGTAAGACCAACTCAAAACAAAACTCCTTTATGTACAGATCCACAAATTCATTTAACACAAGCTGTCACCACATTGACATTTTCAACGCAACAATAAGAAACATAAAACAAACAATATCTACACTACCGCACCCAAACTAATTTGCACATTATATCTTCCCTTCTACTCCCGTCCCACATTCCCCTCCATCCTCTCCACTCGCTATTAAAGTAAGTTAAAGTAAATTTTTAAATTCAGTGGAAAATTTGTAATTGGCATTATTGTAAAAACCATTATTTCATATTTTTAAGATTGTTTTGCTGTTAATTTTCCCAAAAAAAAAAAACATTGATCTCCGTAACAGTTAAAATTTTACCCAAAATGTAAAGAATATTTCCATTCAAATTTTATCACAAGTGAAGAAGACTCCCCGAAGTTTTTTCTACTAATAACGAGACATATTGTCTAAATGGCTGTATTTATCGATGCATTGACTGCAGCGCGAAGGTCCGCGCGATGCGGCCTAGGTGTCGACCTCGCCAACTCCTTGACGGGAGTTCAGGTGGCTCCCTTAAAGAACCAGTCGGCAAAAACTCGCCAAGGATTGATTACCTCTTTTGTTTTTACTTTTTAACGAAACAGTTTCTCCTCCTATCAGCGATTTCACGCAGCCACGGTCGCCTTGCAGAACTTTTTGCATTAAAATTCCTCCCCGGTAATTTTGATGCGCGGTGATTATTAGGTCCAATTGAATATATAGTGGTTACACGCTTCGCGTCAGCCATTAAATGATACCTTTTATCGTTTTCAATTGATTTCGCAAGGAGTGTGTTTACGCGGTGCGCTGCGCGGGCCCGAGTGGCCGGATGTGTTCCTGCTGAAAGGAGAATCGAGTCGCTCGCGCGAAGAGACCGTGAATTATGAAGTTTATTGAAAATGGTAATTATGCGTCCCGGAGGCGAGGGCGTTAATTCTCCGATGGGGATATTTTTTCAAAGAATCTCGAAAATGGTAGCCAAACATCAAAAATGTTGCATAGCAAATTGTCCGCCATACAAGTATACGAATTACAATATAAATATTACAAATATAAATAAGCGAAACAAAAGAAAAAGAGATTAATAAATAGAGAAAGAGAAAATAATAAATACTTAATAAAAATTATACATAACTTAAAAAATTAAAGAATGTTTTAATAGCCTGGGAGCTTGTATTTGAGAAGGTGTATGAAAGTGGAAGAGGTAAAAGTCAGATTCCAGACCAGAAAAGTATGGTTTTTATCTTTTCTACCTATCCATGCAGAGAAAAATCAAATCAAATAAAATCACATCAAATGAATATGTCATCATGTCTTTACAAAATCGAACCGTGCTGTGATGGCTTGGAATAACAGGCAGAATTTAACGATTCAATTCCTTCTCTTGATGAGCTTTATGTTCCCATCGTTATATATCCTTATATTATTACTTTTTCTGCTATTTTCGGAACAATCATAATTCAGTTCATTAGCGCTTCATTAATTTTTATGGTAAATACCTATAAATATCCTATTTAATGATCAACTGAAGCACGCATATAACTAGGTGTAATTTTTTATTGCAGTTTTAATAAAAGTTTTTTATTTTATTTTGCTGTACAGCTAACGAGGCTCGATGATACTATGCACGGCACGCATAAGCAAACCAACTCCACCCATATTTTTCCCCCACATACTTGATCCCTTTCCGATTATTAAAAATAATTTTAATCATGTGCACGTTTTTGGTAAGCTCACTGACACGGTCCCCACATCGTTAAAAATTATGAGCATACTTATATACAACAATTATAAGGCTGGCAATACATTTTTACGTAAATTAAGATTAGAAATCTTCAAATTTATAATTGTAAGATATATTTAATTACGTCAAAACTTTGGTCTAAACCGTTCTTCAACTAAATTAAGGATGCGATGACAAGATCTGCATTTTAAATTGTATATAAATTAAAAAATTAACACTTAACCTAACAATTATTTATGACAAACGTATATTTTTAAAATTACTTCGTGCTTATAAATCAACGGCCGAAATATTCATGGTTATTATCCAATTATCTATCATCGTGTTTCTGCTAATCCTTTGGGAAAAAAATGGATCTCTCTGTAATATTGTAAGAATAAAAATATACTAACTACTTCATGATTTACAGTGGCGTAGCAACAAATCACCGGCCCACAGGTCAAACACATATACCGGGCCCTATCACTCTCCCCCTTCTCCAATTACACACCTGTTTTTATTTTTTTTAATAGAGAATAATATTTTTGAAATATTGTGAAACTTACTTTCGCTTGTTAATTTATATTTTCATATTTTAAGTTTTTACATTAGGGCGCACATACATTAAAAAAGTGGTATTCACATATGGTATTTTCTGTTACCTCTAAATGGATTTATTTATTCAGAGATTCAAAGGTTAATACTATTCGTTGATGGAATTACGAAAATTTATATTTAAACTCTGATGAATGGTCCTAGTGTGATTTTCATGTTTAACTATAACATATTTTATAAAAATAAAGAGGAAGACATTTATCAAAAAACACTTGTTACTGCAGAGAAAATAAAAAAATGCAGAAAAAGAAATTAATAACTCCAATGTAATTTGACAAATATAATTAAGAGGTGTATTGTACACCATTCATTTATATGAGACATAAAAACACCACGAAAGTGCGGAGTGCGTGGGTTTAATGATTCGTGCGGTCTATCGTGGGACATGCAACACATTTTTTTTGCAAATAGAGATGCGTACACGGAATATATTTTAAATCAATATTATTAATATTTTTAAACTAAGTTAAACGCTTGTGCTATGAAAATATGACTGATTTGCTGTTGTTCTATAATAGGGCTCGAACCACCGTCCGCCAGATTACTAGGTGAGCGTCATGAGTGACCACTACACCAACAAGCTACTCTACATTAATTCATAACTAAGATTGACCACTACACCAAGACCACCATACCAACAAGCTACTCTCATTAATTCATAAGAAAGATTTTTAAGCCTATGTTGAACTTGTTTCAATTGTTGAACTTTTTTAGTAATAGCGGATACCTTTGGCGGTGCTCGGGCCCCCGATTAACTGCCCTGGCGGCAGCTACGCCGCTGATGGTGTGGAGATTCCAACACCAATTAAGTGCTGAAATATTTTTACATTTATATGTAATCAATTTTGATAAATATATTTTTTTACAAAATTAATTAAATATTTGTTCGTTCGCAAACAATCATCTGATTTGTTAAAGCTTAATCGTTGGACCCTTCGACCTCCCGTTTCCTGCTTCAATTATCATCTCAGCTCGTTGAAGACAATTAATTACCGCAACGGGTTTTTCGTTTATTTTATTCTCGTTAAAACACAATAAAGCTTTTTGAACGGCCGAACTGCACGGAAGCCAAAGGGTTCGTTTGAAATTTGTTTACATTTTTATTTTTATCTATGTCATTAATCGCTTACACACGTTGTATCCTCGTTATCTATGACAATAGGCCGATATGACGTCCGTTTTAGTCCGTTAAAATATAATTAATTACCTACTAACTCACGTGTGAATGCTTCACGGATCATGCATTCGTGTGTGTGCTTTTATGATCAGATAATAATTATTTTTTTGGTATTGATCTAAATTGAATCTGATTCGCAATGTTTGTTACATCCCATAACAATAAAAATAATAATTTCATTGTATGTTCATAATATCCTGTAACGTCGGTAATTTTTTGTCTTTTTAAAAAAAAATTTTTTTTTTTTTTAGCGACATTTAAAATAATTTAAATTTTAATAAATATTGTTATTAAGTTCTGTGGGTTAAATATTTTTAGGTGTTACAGCTGTTTCGGCTTGTAAGGCTATCATCAAACATTTATGCAAACAACAAAATTTTACCCCTTCCACTTTAGAGTAATTAGATATACTCTTTAAGGGGAAGGGGTAACTTAAAATTTTATAAATAAGTCGTTTGTACGTGGTATATCCACTGTTTGATAATGGCCTTACAAGCCGAAACAGCTGTAACACCTAAAAATAGTTAACCCGCAGAACTTAATAATAATATTTATTAAAAATTAATTTATTTTAAATTTCGCTAAAAATAAATATGGAGTTCTACAAATTAACAACCAATAAATATTTTTTTGTCTTTGATCTCTTAATATTTAAAAAATATATTTTTCTATAAAAAAATATTTATTCTTTAGGATCTGGCGGGTAACATAGATAAAACCCCCCTTCCTCTTTACCTCACCCTCTCTAATGAATATTCTCCCTCCCTCTTTGAATATGATTCAAAGATGTAAATTGAAATTTTCATACATCTATTCAATTTTTTCAACATATTCTAAAACTTTATTTTATTTTATTGTATATTGTCTAATTTTTAAATTCTTAGCTCCTTTAAGAACGCTCTATTTATATCATTTTGATGATTCTGATGAAAATATCGGTCAAGGAGGTCAGGAGTATGTGTTTTCTTTCTGGTATTAAATCATTAATACCATTGTAATAATAAATTCTGTTTAAAAATTACATATTTTGTTAATATTTCGTTTTGAAAAATTGTATTTATAAATAAATAAACTATAAATTATATTCAGGGAAAAAAACAAGAGATCTTTCAATTTACTCTTTATTTCATAATAACTTTAAGAATATGAATTATTATACTATACGTTATATTATAATTCTACAATTGGGTAAAAAATAAACAGTAGGTATATTAAAATTTGTACAAGACGTTGCTTTATGTATTATATACCTAATGCCAGAAAAGTATTCACTTATGTTTGCCACCTACAAGAACAGAATATTCTTTAAAAAATAACTGATACTTAATGACTATACCAATTTAAAAATAAGTGTTACATCGGGTGTCTCGTAGCTAGTAGCAAACACTTTATGGTAGCCTTCTTCATTTAATTTTGAATAGAAACAATTATTTACACTTTGGATGAAATGTCGACAGTTACGGAGATAAGCGACATCAAAGTATTAAGTTTCAATATTTCTGACTAATTTTCTGTAAAACGTTGGACTATCGCAACAGTAATTTATATATAATATTAAAAATTCACTAGCTTTAATACAAATCAAATGACAAAAAAATATTTTGCAAATTTCTGCATGCTTGTAATCATTTTATCAGAGATATCCCGAAGCGAATATTTTTTTAATATTCGATTTAAATTAATTTCCTGCCAAAATATCTTGAAAAAAAAATACGAACTCTGATGTCGCTTATCTCCGTGACTATCAATATTTCACCCAATGCAATGTGTAAAAAATATTTTCCTCCCCCGAGTTTTTTTGCTTACAGGTACGAGACACTTATAATGTTTTATGAAGGAAATGTAATTTATTGTATTATATCGCTATACTATATTCATGTAGATATTGATACAATTAATTTTTAAATAATAGTTTTGTTGGATTTTTACATATTTATTTTATTATTCTAAGAATTTTAAGTAGTTACGCAGGTAGGTCCCGAAGATATGCGTCCCTTGAGTAAATTTGTTTTCTTGATCGAGCGTATCTTTATACATTGCGCAAGTAAACCATGTTACTTTAATGTATGACCTGCTCTTCTGTCCCTCTGTAGACAAAATTTATTCCAGGTTCTCGCCGAGACAGTTGCCGCACTCAGATTTCATCCACTTAGTAAAAGAAAGGCGTTTGATACCGGTGACGAATAGCGACTGATTTGTCCATTTTAGTTTGCGCCCGTGTCTCGGGTCGCTGGGGTTTGTTCGCCTCACCGAGTTGGAATTTAGGCCCGCTGCCTGCGGATTTGGGTTTGAGTTCCCTACATGATAGGCCACTTAACGCCGCCGTGTCGCTTTACGTGTGACGGCCTTCTATAATTCACCCCCTTTTCGCCTCGTATGGCCAGAAGAATTCACGCCATGTTTGATTAACGCGGGGAGACGTTAATCGTTGTACTTGAATTTAATTTATCCATTAAAAAACGTCATGTATGGCTAAGCATTGACATTTTATATCCCCGGTTCTAAGTTTCCGTGTCCAAGTGCACCTGGTTCAGCGGAATACTAAATTAATTCAATAAGAAAATAGCATTTAATTAATAATATCACCTGTAAGCGGATTCGGCAATGAGCGCCGTAAGACTGCTATAATCTATTCATAAAAAAATTTCAGTAAAATTTTTAAAGCAAGCGTCTTTATCATGTTACGAGTCCATATGGACTATAAGGAATCCAGGAATCCTGGTTTTACAGTTGTTAAACAACAGAATTGTTGAATTTCGCAAGTAAAATATTATTTATTTGTGCAAATGCTAATTTTTTTAATTTTCCAAACTTAGCCAAAATTGATGTTTAGTTCTCGTACTTAAAAATTCAATTAAAAAATATTTGATGTATTGAATTGTAAAATTTTTGTGACTAAATCAGTAAGAATGTGGATTAGAAGCAATCGGGCAGATTTGTCCTGCTTAGATATAACATTGGACCAAATGGAGGTCGCTACCGAAATATTAAACAATCATTAAGAAAAAAATAAATCGAAAAGATGATGTCGTCGACGATGATGAATACAGGAAATGAAATTATAATAAATCTGTATTATTATTTGGATGGCAGCTGCGGAGGTAAAGACTACATTTTTTTTTCAATTTTTTTTTTCTAATCCATATTCTTTCTTTTGTCCAGACCTTGTACATGTATATATTTAGATGTATTGATCCGATATCTTTATGCTATATTTATTTTGCTATTCTTTTTCTTCTTATCTCTTCCCCTTTTTACTAAGTAGATATGTCCTTTCCTCCCCATTCCTTATTCACCCTTTACCTTTAATTCTTTGACTCTCATGGTTTGTTCTTAACTTAAACCTTTTTTTTTTGCATAAGTTAAGTTATTGTTGCTATATTTTATATATAACATGTTAATTCTATTGGAACTTATAAGATGGTCCCTATGCTATTTAATATTCATGTGTACCCGGTTTCTATTTGTAGTATTAGTTTCCCATAAATAAACAAATGAATAATAAATAAAATAAATATTTGTCATTATTAATAGTAACATTATTAATGTGTTTAAAAATTTTTCGATTTCATAACTCATAACTCATAACGATAACATAAATCCTCTCATAAAAAAATAACTCTTCAAACTGAAAATCTTAATTTTTCTATTTATTGTTAATTTGGTTTATTCTGAACATTTGAGATAACCTACCTTACTCAGTTTTAAAAAGGTTTCAAATATCTAGTCGAAATACTTACTTACCAAAAAATTATGAAGAAAAAATTATGTACCTATATAATTAATAAAAACGTACTTTGTTTTCACCACAAAAAAAAATAAATTATTAACGTATTTTTATTTGTACAATCCACACAAAAAGAACCAAATAAGAAATCGGTGAAATGATTCGCAAAACGCTTTGCTGTATACCTATGCATATTCTTTATTTATTCATATTTTCCTAAACAAGTAGACACTGCTTATTGGAGTGTTTTGTTCATCAACGGGCTCTTTTAGAACCTTTAATATATATTTGAAAAATCATTTTCATAAGATCGCATTTTAAAATTGAAATGGGTATTTGAATCGGAATATACAGTTTTGGTGGAAAGCGCCCTTGAGGTGAATTTAGTACGAAAAAAGCATTATACAGGGTGTCTCATAACTAGTAGCGAAATTTTATGAGGTGGATTCCTGACTTGATAATGAGTCGAAAATGTTCAAACAACCGTGGCATAATATCAACAGTTGTGGAGAGATGCATTATCAAAGTTTGCATTTTTTTCAATATCTTTGACTGTTATTTTGCAAAAAGTTGAAGTATCATTACATTAACTTATATCCATTATGAAAAATTCATTCGCTGTAATACAAGTCGAATAAAATGGTTAAAACAAAAACCTTGCAACATTTGAAAAAATATTTTTTACAAGGTTTTTATCATTTTATTTGAGTTGTATTGAAGCAAATGAATTTTTAATTATCGATATACGTTATTGTAATAATACTTCAACTTTTTGCAATGAATACCTAAGTCAGAAATATTGAAAAAAATGTAAACTTTGAAATTACTTATCTCCATAACTATTGATATTAGGTCATGGTTGCTTCAACATTTTCGACTCATTATCGAGGCAGGAATCCACACGTAAAGTATTTCCTACCATCTATGGTACACCCTGTATAAGTTATCAACATTTATTTATTTATTATTTAACGGGATTCGCAAAATATTGTTTTGTATTTCAACAAATTCAAAGGCTTATTTAAAAATAGCTTTATCCGGGGTCCTCCTAGGCCATTTTTCTCGGAAGCTATTTTCGGGGCATCCTTTCATTAAATTTGAAACGCCGATCTCGTTAACGGACTGCCCGACAACATTAAACATCTTTGTGGGATTGTCATAAGTATAATAGTTCGGAAAAAAAGGACCAAACACTTAATCGTCCCAGTGCACACATGCTTTGATCTGATATGAAGATTGACAAGCAATTTATTGTTATCGAAGCATTTTGAAGGGGGTCCGACGACCGTCCTCGCTTGATTGACTTGTCGGTCAATTTTTGGAAGTTGTTTATTTTTTTTACTCCAATCAATTCCCCGAATTCGATTGTTCGGCGTCAGGCATAGATCGCCTGATTGCTGGATTTGGATTTGTATATATGCTGGCCGCGATTATTTTCGACCCGTCATTTTTTTTAACGGATTAGAAAAAGTGTATTCTTTAACTAATTATTTTAAGTGCTGACTTTGTAATATGGAAATGCATCTCATTTCTATGAGTAAGACCATGCTCTTGCTATTTAGAAACCTTACAAGATGTATAAAGTTATAGATAAATATGATTATACATATGTATACACTGTTTAAACACATTTGTCTCATCAGTGCCAGAAGGAAACATATCTGTAAAACGGCCCAAGAAAACGTGTAGAAGGAATATTGAAAGTCTGCGAAGATTATATTGAACTACCCGTTGTCCCATTAACCGATTCAACATAGGACAGAAAGTGGTGACCCTCGCCCGATTAAGATAAAACGGATGACGAAAAAAATGATGAAGAGTAATTATAATTTTTAAAAAGCCCAGTTGTAATTAAATAATTACAATGAAATTTTCCTATTGAAATATGTATGTTTTTCCTGTCTTAAAAAAAATTAGTTTTAATTTATTTGTAAATTTCAATTTTAATTTAAGACCAAAAATCTTGAGGAATGGAGAAAATACGTTATCTCTATGGAAGCAGATTAAAGGACTGCAATGCTGTCACGAACATACCTGTCATGAAGGTGAAAAAAATATTGTTTTTATTGAATAATTTTTTTTTAGTATTAAATATAGGTTCCTTGTAAATCCTCTTTTTTATTTCAATTTTTTTACTATACATTTGCATCCCATGAGTAAATTCAAATTTACAACCGACATCGATTGTTTAATTTTTAAATATCTCGAAAGAGAGATCTATCGAACAGATGGTTGCACGGAAGGCGCCGGATTTCGATGTCAGAATATTCTTCAATAAATGTGGTCTGGCTAAACAGTGGCAGTTGACGTATTCAAAAAGCGATAAAATCTAAAGGTATTAATTTTATTATTTATGACGTATAATTATAATCGTCGTTTTGGTTATCAGTGATGCTTAAACTTTTCCAGAGATTCGTCAATATAGTCGTAGGTATATCTTCAATATTAATATATTTGAAAATGTTTTGATTCTTTCGATTAGATAGTAGGTAAACGAAATTCATTCGTCAAAGATAATAATCTCTATGATTTACTGGTTTTACCTACAATCTTAATTTACATTACATATTTTGTTTTCTATCAACATTTTTTAGTAATTTAAATATTTAACATTTTATATCTATGTATCAGAGGCGTGCACTCAAATAATATAATCAAAATAGATATTTAAAAATAGACATTTTAACAATATTTTTTATATGTAGGAATGTTCTAAGTACACAGTTACTGGATTTTGTCCCCGGATGGAAGATTAATTAATTAAGATACATTATAGAAGTCTCACAGAGACGAAACTTATTATATGAGGAACATGTATGGAATTGGTGAACGTTGCATTATGTAGAGTGATCACTCAAGCCAACTTATACAGGTCGTAGGCCCTTGGTCATCTTTTAAAAAGATTTCCATACATATTTCTCATGTAAATAGTTTCGTCTCTATGGCACTTCTACAATTCATCTTAATTAGATATGAATTCTGCAAAATAAATCTAAATTACTGATGTATTACGTATTAAGTTCATATATTATAGTTAAAGTGCAAATAATTCAAGGTTTGTGCGAAAATATGTTAATTTAAGTCGCGTATCGCGAAAGATATTTTTGTTCTTCAAAAATAGCAAAATGATTTTTTAGTGACATCATTAATATAATTAATAAAAATTTACTTTGTTTTCACGAAATATATTATATAATTTTGGTGAAAACAAAATATTTTTTTCTTATTTATATTAAAGATATTTTTAATTTAAAATTGCATAGCTTTATGTTTTACAAAAGTAAATGCTTCTGAAAGATTTTATTTCTTCCCAGAAAAAGCGCCTCTAGTTCACATGAGTATAACCTCTTGTAGCGATACAATGTATTGTACATCTACAGTATCATTGCTAGAAACGTAACCTCCGTACTTGCCCAAGGCACGCCACTGTTAAGTGCCATGTTCTTATTCTACATGCTAAATGAGTTACGGAAATTATAAATTTTTCTTATTACCTTTGATTCTGAAGTTATTTAATTTAATTAACATAAACAGATAACATTAAACTTTTAAATTCAATCTAGGTATAGATTAAATCATTTTCATAAAAATTTGACTATTTCAGTGCACATTTAAAATCTTTAATATTCATTAATTAATCACCAAGTTTTTATTTTTTGACCTATCTTGACATGAAATTATAGTAATTAAAATGGGAGCTGTGTTATTCTTTAATTATTCGATGATACCCTGAGGTGGGCGGTGTATTCTGCTACATAAAATGAATAACATCTTAAGGTACGTACTTTCAAATTATTGAATTAATTAATTTATAAATATTTCCTTTGGTGATGTAATGATAATATAATGCTACTTTAATTGATTAAAAATATTAGGTACGCTAATTTTTTTGATTTCGGAAAATTGCTATAAACAAAAATATTTAAACCATTGTAAACGATCCTATAGTAATAAAAATCCTATAATCTTAAAAGAGCCATTCTTATACACATATGCAGGCTTTCTCGAAATCGTTTTTTTTTTGGTTCAAAAACCGATCTGTCAAGGTGTTGTTATCTTTAGGAAATTTCATTTTCAGGTGTTTTTCCTCGTGTACCCAGAACCTATTTGACCAAGTAAATCTCAGAAACATGCTGCTTTGTTTTGGATATCGTTATAAAAAAAAGTTCGATACACAATTGAATATTCAGCTGTACTACTTAGTATTATAATACGTATATATTAATGTTATTTTTTTCACAATGACGTTGAATTCTCCTGGATTTCATCTATTATTTCGAAATTGTTACGAGATTCGCTTTTAAACTCTTTCATTATTGACAATTTGCTGAAAATGTGTTCCTATAGTACTTTTCTATTCTATTCCTGTAGTACCTTTCATTCATGTCCATGGCCGACCGCTTAACTTTTTCGTCTTGAGCTTGTCTCCCAATAGGCAATTGGCCTTGCTGCATCATTTTGGACTCTGGTCACCCATTTTTTAGAGACTATCTTAGGGTCCGAGTTCTGTTTTCTGACGTTCTCTTATAGATCTTACGGTGCGCGTTAGGCTCATTACCAACATTACCTCTAATTTTATCTGCGGACTATAATCTAATTGAGCATTAATTTTTTTACAAAAAAAAAATAAGTGCGATATTATTTTTTCCGATTTTGTTTTTTTTTGTTACCGAAAATGTTGTTCAATGTCCGGTCTACTAAGGCAAACTTAAAATCTGGTTTCGTATATTTCTTTCTATGTGCGGGGGTTGGGAATATATGTGTGGACAAATTGTGTGGCACACCTTAGAGGGAACATTGCTCATAACATCTGAAAGTCGTCATTTGCTCATCTTGTGCTTCTTGAGTTGAATACTGCTGAGATGATTGATTATTAGGCGTCGATAATTTGTGAGATTATTCAGTGTTTATCCTTTACTTGATCAAAGTATTATACGGAGAATTTTGTTTTTGAATATTTGGACAGCCTTTAATTTCAATTTTAAATAAGGTTTCACACTCATATGGCACTATTTGCTAAATTACATTGTAATTTAGGAATTTGGTAAGTAGCATGGAATCAAACAGGCTTTATAAGCAAATTAATACCTTGCTGTGAGTTCTAAGATCCTTATAATAGAGCGAACTCTGATTTAAAGCTTTATGAAGATAACATTATTTCCATTACACCTTTTTATTTTTTAAATTTTTTTTCATTCTATTTAATAAGCCTTAGAAGTTTGTCGGCGGTAAACCCCGGTATTTGATTAGATGTATTTACAATATTTTCCTAAAGCGAATGTTATATCAATAGTAGGCGTGTCGAGAGATATGATCTGAATAGAACTTAAATACGCTTGGGATTCCAACATAAATTATCCTCAACAAGATTCATCTTCGAGTAAAATAAAAAATATCTGAGAAACGATATACGATTTTATTTTAGTTATTTTCTCGGTTATGAATATTTTATTTTATACGGTCGAAATAATATCTAAACAAATAGTGGAATTGTTGTGATGTGCGCGGCTGCGGAGCGGCGTCTTTGTCGTTTTATTGAATTTTTACGATTTCACATTTTCTCATATTTATCAACAGGTTATTTGTCGTTTAATCTAAAAAGTAATTGCATGTTTTTTTAATACTCTTTTAATGTATCCATTATATATTTTATTGATTATTGGTTGAAGACAAATAAGCTATTTAATATTTTTTTTTGTAATTTTATGACATAATTTTAATATATCTTGAGCGTATCGGAAATAGTGACCAAGCCTAAAGTTGTTGGCATGTTAAGATTGAAATTTTTGCATCGTTACAAACTCGTCGTTTGAGTTTTTATATTATTATATATGTATTTATGTATCTTTGTTGTAGATAAAATTTTATTCAAATAAATTTTCTGGGTCCTTTTTTTTTACAATAATGATATTCTTTATGTGAATTTTTCATGTAGCATACATATTATGTTTATGGATTGATGTGATCAAAATGCAATATTTATATTTTGAAAATTAATTTGGTTGAGTTTTGAAATTTAATTTTTGTTACATTAGGTACTTGAACCTTTTGTTACATTATTTAATTTATTGAAATTTTTGTTACATTATTAATTTTGTTATATTACTTGAAGAACATTTGTTACATTACCGTTTTCGATCCACATACCAAATCGAAAACGGCGTTCATTTCATATTCAAAGATCAAATAATGGTACGTATCCATTATTGTGTGCAAAATACAATTGTACCTTTTTTTTCACTGGCTAGCAAATTTTGCTGAATTTTTGAAATTCCACAAATCATCTTAATTTCGATTATTTCATCATTTTAAATATCATTACAAAACTTCATCTGTTCATAGAATCATGTAAAAGGTAAAATTTTTTGTACTTTATGCATATTTCCTTTTTTTAACCCTTTTCCTTTAGCGTTTATATATATCACATATAAATAAATAGCATTGCTATGATTTGTTCACCTCTATTTGGTAATATTAAAATATATTATGATATAAATATTAATCGTACTAAACGTAATAATTACGGAAAATGATTTTGAAAACATTTAGTAAATAAGTAAAGCTAAAAATAACTATCTACGGGTTTCTTTATATTTCAGCTCTTTGCAACTTGATTTTAAAATTTAAATTTCAGGAATATTATTTTTCAACGTGAAGAATGTAGGGAAATTAAAATGTTTATAGTGTATAATGTCAATAATGACGGCAACAAAAAAAGTTTTCATCTGCTGCATTAATAGACTTAACCTTTGCACGCGTTCGTTTATTCCTAACAATTCTGATCGCAGACTTTGATTGTTTCCTGCTAAATTTGTATTTGCCAACAACCATGACCGGTCAATCTATTATTGTATAACGTAAAAAAATATCAAAACTGTGGGAAGTATTTGTGGGGCATCTGTGAGAACGTCCAGAATCAACACGTGTCGAACATCGCGAAATGACGCGGATCGGTTCGCGGCAAACGTTGAGTTTCTGTCGTTCCGCAACATTCAGACGAGACGACACGTTTTTTTCCCGCGATTTGACACACAAACTATGTTAAAATCGCCTCCTTTGTGCTGTCCGCCGCCCCCGACTATTTGGTCCTCTCAGCCCGTTTCGGCGATCATCTCAATCCTTCCTCCGCTGTCTTCGCGCTATCCGGCCTGGCCCGGCGTCTAGAACCAGATTTTTTCACCGACTTTTTATTCCGGAATTTTCGGCCCAATTAGGATTTTGGACCGCAATCCTGCACCGGGGTTGGCTGGTGTTTGATGCGACACATGCGCATGCGCGCTTTCTTGGGTATGTTGGTTGCGCCGTTTGAACGCACGATTTACGTTCCAATTAAAATTGATTATCATCTTTTATTTTAAATATTTTTATTTTAACTCCAAATAAGGTACACTCGTGAATCTATGGTGTTACAAATTCTTAATATAAACTTATTTTTGAAGTAATCGGGAATATATGCTATCATGCAAGTATTATTCCATCAATACCATTGTACTACTAACCAATGAATTAGTTCTACAAATGTTGGTGTTCACAACCTAGTATTTTTTCGTAAATAAAAATGTTTGTGTACCTAATATCAACAAAACATATTCATAATATAAGCCAAAATAAAAATATATTTTCATTTATACGTTACATAGCGTTATCAAAATGAAGACAGAGAACATAGGTGTAGAATAAATAAGTTTCAGCGAAATTCTTGGATTCTAATTTTTTGGATATACTAAGTGCGCGCGTTTACAATATTGTGAATGAGTGACCATTTTAGTCTTTACATTCTCCAAATACTACTGTTGGTTATTGAATATTAAAATGATTATTTGTTTATGTACCAAAACTATAAATAAATAGTAATAACTCGTTTATATGTTTATGTTTATGCTTGCTTGTGTTTATCACAATAATGTTAAAAACAATATATTATTATCCCTTTCTTTTTTTCGCACAAGAGTACGGGAACACTATTACGTTGATTATTTTGTATAGAAACAAAACCGCCACTATATAAGTGACGAAAATATTTGGTGACATGTTTGAAAATTATTGTCTAGAATATAATGGTTCTTTAATATTAGAAATCTTGTTTTGAAAATATGTTTAAATATTTTATAAAAGCGAATAATTAAATTTAAGCACTTTTTTAACGTTTTGAAAAGTTTGACCTTTTTAACCCTATTTATTGTTTTTTGACCGTACCGGTTTCAGCCTATCACGACCTTCTTCAGACCAGTCTAAGGATGGCCGTGAAAGGCTTAAACCGGCACGTTAAAAAAACAATAAATAATTGAAAAAAGTTCAAAAGTGTTGTAATTTCAATTCAACTAAGAACTACATACTTCAAAAGCAAATCAGTTGTTAAATCTCCGAATAAATGATCACAAAACAATGATTTGTTTGATTGATTTGTATTATTTTATTTTTTGATTTTACATTTCACAGAGCATATACAATTTGAAAATATAACGTAGATACAGAAAAAAATACGTAACAATAAAAATGGTCACTAAAAAATCTCTCATGGCCGTGATTTTTGCATTTTCTACTTATCAACCAATCGGTTTTGGAAAAAATCGATGCTTTTTTCTTAACTTTTATGTCCCGGTACTTACAAGTGCTCATTATTGTGTTTAACCCGGTGTCATTGTGGCGGAAAAAGGTTACACCAACGTTGAGGTAGGTCATTATGACTCTTACAATTTTATTTTATTTTTATTTATTTATTTTTATTTATTTATATTTATTTATTTATGGGAAACTAACAGTACATATAAAGAGATTATACATGATTATTGAACATAACATAACATTATAATATAGCATTAAATAATTAACCTATTTTATTTTAATAATTCTTTCTTATTCTAAAAACTTATCTTTATCTAAAGATAATGGCAACTAAAAAAAAGAACACTAATAAGTATAATCATTTTTATTTGAATTCTTCATAAAATCTATTATAAAAGATCTTTGAAATAATAATCACAAAAACATCAGGAACTTTTTTGTAATTTTTCTTTTGTGTATGGGTTTTTAATGCAGTTTTTGCAATAAAAGATCACATGTTAAGGGCATATAAACTTATGGCAAGTGTTACATGTATGAGTTGTCCTCCTGTCTTTTTTGTAGGAACAATCTTGGCATCTTCTTCGAACAGCAGTAAGCTTTGCAGGAGATTCTTCAGTAAATTCCTTCATCCTTTTGCACATTTCCCGAATTTTTTTAATCACAATTTTTAATCTTAATTATTCTTATTTGAAAATGAACTTTACGAAAAAGTTGATTTTTAAAACTTTCTTAAGAGACTCTTCAAGCACGGCCATGATTCTTCGATGCTCACGCTCCTCCGGGTCCAGTTTAGATATTTAATTAATAAATAAAATAGTGTGAATAAGTAAAATTCATAAAACTTCAAAATGATTTATGGAGCAAAACAGCAACGTCGCCGTTAAGCTGGGTCGTTATGACCCTGTTGCAGGTTTACGCATATATTGCTCCTTGCGCGGGCACCGGACGACTCAAGAGAGGTGCATGATGAGGAGGGGTGATCCTTAGATGCAACTACAGAGACATACGGCTATGCGCGGCAATTATTTTTGACAAATATTTCAAATACAAAATGTGCAGGGTCATATTGACCCTGCCTCAATTACGCCGGGTTAATACTGCGTGTCGTACTATGCGTCCGTCTACAATACAATATGATCTACATTTAAAAATAAAGTGTTATCTCGATATATGTTAATACAACTTTGATTTTGATACTTATTTCTAATTTAGTTCATTTTTTCGTTAGTCTTTTGTACCATTTCTTTTATAATGTTTATATTATTAATGTTTTTTAATACTGTTTATAGTACTTTAACTTAAAACTCGGAAATTATATAAAAATTTAAGGTGGTTTCTCAAAAATCCTAGGCTATGTGGGGAATCGCCAAAAATTCTTGCTGTTAATAATTTCTGTGAACAAGTAGAAAGTGCTATTGCAATTTCCTCAAGTGTAGGGGTTTTTCGTATTTCGTCGGAATTCAAGTAAACACACTAATACGCTAGCCTTTGGGGAGACACATTTTTTCACCCAGATCTTAGGTTTTTCTCGGGCCCGCCTCATAAGGGATGTGCCATAAATGAGTGATGTACGCGGAGGCGCTGTCGGACACGCTTACATTGTTCGCGACAAGACGCGGCTAATTTTCCCGCTACGCCGCTGTGATTTCTGGGAAAAAACGAGCGGAGATTTATCAGGCGGGCTCCCCTTTGTCCCGAATTTGAATTCGGATCGTCACGGTGATCTTGCCGTCGGGCTGTTTTTGTTTTTGTCACTCGCTGGCTGCGGAATCCGGCAGGTATTCCGCCATCCGGCCGGAGGACCGATCCGAAAGGCTCTAGCTATTAATACAAAAAGGGATGGTTCGCTACTGCGATGATCGCTTTCTGGTTTCACTCTTTTATTTTATTCATTTCTTGCAAATTTTTCCCACGACTTTTGCGTTCTTTGTAGACCATTTTTTATGTTTATAGTGTTATTTTAACTAACTAACGAAAAAAAACGAACCAAGAAATAATTTTGGTGTATCCTCGTACAGATTATTGCAATGATTCAGCATTTTATATAGGTAAAAATGACATAGTAATAATTTTACGTTTTAAAAAAAAAGAGTTATTTATATGAAAAATATGTCGCAGTAACATTATTGTTTTATATTATTTTTATTCTATTTTATTTTAAAATAGACACGACCTGAATAATTGTACTTCTTTAAATTCTCAGTTACACTTAATTCAACATGCAGCTGGTAAAGGCACCGTCTGCGCGCGCAACATCAAAACCGTTTCAGACGACGCCGTTCACATTCTCACTGCAGTGAGTCCATAATGTACAAAGGTAGAAAATCATGCACGGATTGCTTTTCACATTGAATTTTGTTTTACAGTCTGAAAATATTATATGTCAATATTGCTTTACGAATGAAGAGTACTGCATCTTCTAATAACTCGCGGAATTGGAGAGAAGTACCCATACTATATTCGAATGAAAATATTTAAACAAAAGATTTTTGGTATTGTCAATGACATTAAGCTCACTATTCAACTATAAAAACAAGACTAATATGGCGAACGATGCTCAAACTCCTCACCACTTGTGATCATTAGGCGAGTGTCTTAACCACTAGACCAACAAGCTACTCTTACTTAATAAAATAATACATAACATATCTTGGTAATAAAAACTGCGAATTGCGAATTCAGAATTCGCAAATCATCTTTTAGAGACAGGTCACATAATTAGAAAAAAAAACGGCATATAAATATAGGATGCCTTATGTTAGTTAATAATAACCAATTGAATTTAACGGATAACCCGTTATTTAATATATTCCCAATCCCGCATCATGCATAAGGCCAAGCTCTCATTGATAATTTAATTTATATATGTAATTTATGAAACAATTATTCGCATCCTGGCGAAGCTAAAATGATATCGACATAAAAAAGAAATTAATGTGGTTAGTACAGAGATTGATATATTTCTTTAAATCAATACTTTATTTGAACATCAAATAAATTCTTTGCATTTCCGCCGAACGTTCTGATCAACTGACATTGGTTATCGTCGATTTCATCTGACCCAAATAAAGCGAAAATAGTACATTTTTAATTATTTTGGCAGTTAGTAGAACGATTAAAGTTAACGCACTTGTTCCTTTCGTCCGAAAATGTGATGTTAATTGCGTCAATAAATAACGTGTGATTGTAAGACATGTCCAACCGCTGAATAAATAATATCATTCGGTCAGTTCGGTAAATATCCCATCTTATTCGAAACTTTATAGATCACAATCTCGAGAGGAAACAGTGGATACCATTTTATTTCTATGATAACATCATTGTGTACAGGCGATGATATCCAGATTCATTTTATTCCTTTTGGTGTAGTTGGACACCTGTAATTTTGTGATCTCATCTATAGTACTTTGTTACGTTTACTGCTTATTTATTTAAAGCAGAATTTAGATTCTGAATTCTATGTTTTTTTATTTCTCACTGTTTGTTTGTGTGTCGGACACTTCGGTAAAGAATACATATTATTACCCTCAAGACAAAATGTAGATTCGTATAAGATTTACTCGTTTCGACTGATTTGAATAATAATGGTGTTTTAATTTGTTTGTTCACCCGTGTTACCTGAACCGTGATATTTGTATTTGAATTCATTTGCTGGTTGGTATTATTGATTATATCATATATGCGATACAAGCTATTAAAGGGTTTTTGTTTAGTTAGAGAAGCTTCGTGCTTCTCTGCCTCATATCTTTCGAATCATTTTCTGAAACGTGATGTGTTTGTACGTATGTTTCCACGTATTATTGTGCACGTAAATAAATATATACAAAAGAGCCATCATAAATCCTCACAATATTTCTTAAATAATTATCATTGAAATATATTTAATTTTAGGTACCTATCCAGAGCATACATAATAAGAATAAATATATTACAGATGTCTTATAGATATAGAGAAGAGAGAAGCTAGAAGAAATTGGGTAGTGAAGTCATTTTGAGTGTTCATAGGTTTTACGACCTGTTGTACGGTGGCGGTAGTAAAAATACAACTCGCATACGAAACAATGTGCGCAAGTTAAACATATATACAACTTCCAAAATGTTGACAGATGTGGTAGTCTATCGTGAGTAGAATTTGTGAAATTTACCACGTATAAAGTATTCACTAAAGCCTGCCGTACGAGTATGTACGTACGTAAGCCCTACGAAAACTCAAAAAGACATACATGACTACTTTCCCATATAAAAAATATCTTCTTCTCTATGAGACATCTATATATCTTGATTAATCATGACCCCTGGGGATAAGATCCAGTATTGTGTTCTTGAAAAAATTTAACATACTCAAAATATTCTGAATAATATGGCAGTAGGTATTATTTTGATTATATAAATCTGCATGTTTATGCTATCTACGTGTTTAACTGTAACTGGTTGCGGATATTTTGTACGAACCGTATGTTTTTCCGAGAAACGATTCTCGACGTTTCGTTGAATTCTTATTCAACGTCATCAGGAGGACGACCGTTTCCCGCGGAGTAGAGGGCAGACTGTGCCTACGTTATGATCTACTTTTTATGTTTTTAGTGTTTTTTTTTAAAGACGGCTTGTTTATGTTATAAAATGAAACTTCTCCAGGCATGTAAAGGTAAATTCAAATGGTTATAGGTCGCACGTTGCATTGTCGCATTTTTAGATCATGGATAAATGGACATGTCTGAATAAATATATATTGTTTATTTTTGTTAACATGTGCTTTATCGTTGTAATAATACCTTTATATATTCTGCGGCAAACAGCTGTCACTTCAGTACTACGTATCTGCTACACACCCGAATTTTTCTCTATCAACTCATACAATTTTTACGAGTTTCTTTTCAAGTTAGTTTAAAGCAATCAAATACAAAAATAAATATTTAATATATTTATATTTTTAGCACGTCGTTTTCTCCGTACCAGGTAATAAATTCTCCTGACAAATACGTAGATGTCTAAATCACACGTACTGACGAAACTATTTCTCCAAATTATATAAAAATGTAAAACACGCGATAAAAATCAGATAAACCTTTGAATGGAACATTTCGAATAACATCGCAGTCCCCGCGGAGGCAATGTATTTTTTTCCTATAAATTAATTTTATTAATTAGATAAATCGACATACACCTACATTAAATGATAAAACAGCATAACGAATGATTCTGTTCTAACATTTTAATATGAAGCGATATTTTTAGCGGCTTTATCGCTTTAGGCGGTAATAAAAAATTACCCATCGCATTTGTTGTAGAAAAACGAAACACGCCTCACAAAAGACGGCCGCTCGGGTAAATACGACGGACGCGTTTTCATTTTCGGCCGCTCTGTGTAAACGGCCAGGGCACGAATTCCAAATTTCCGATGTTTATATTTTTCCTCCTTTTAAACCTGTTTCAGTGCCTAATGCCCCGTTTAGATTTGGAATTCTTCTACTTTTATATTTATCGTGTTATCTTAGAGAAAAAAAAGTACGCAGGTACTAATTAACTTATATCTAATAATTAATAATATTTTTTTATGTTTATAGCGCTAACTTTGTGATTAGACATAATTATTAATTTTAATTAAGTATTTTTTTGTATATTTAGACACTTTTACTTAATGTGGGTATTTGTAGTAAATTAAGTAAAGTGTCTAAATTATCCGATTTTACTTGCTTATTTACTTATTATCGCGCCGTTCCCCCGCAGGGGTAGGCAGAGAAGATAGAGAGCCACGCTTTTCTGTCCTGACAACTATCCGATCTATAAATATAAAAAATCAAAAAAATGCCTGAACACTAATGCTAACATAATGTATGACCAGTGAAATCTTACGAATACCCCATTATTTGATGAATTCCCCATTTCAGTGTCAACTGTAGCCACGCTCCCTTCAAAAATTAAGTTGTTTACCAAAATAAGTAAATGAATAATTAGTATACGTCCGTCTTGATGAATATACAATGGTATAGAAATTACTCCAAGTGGTTTATATATAGTTTTTAGTTAATTAAAATTAATAATTATATTTAATAAATTTAAAAAATAATAATCAGGTAAATTACATCGAAGCTGAAAACAATATTTGTGAATGATTTCATACATACACATCTAAAAATAATAATATTGGGTAATAAATTTATTAGGTCCCAAATTTACAATTTGCTATTTTTAATTATGTCTTTTAAAATAATATCTTGACGAGTTAGTCTCCATTCAATGACACAAATATTTATTTAATTACTTGATTACCAGCAAGCGGGTTTCTCTAATGGGTATGCAAAGAGAATAGGACGCCACACTCTTCTGTGCTGATACATCACTTTCATACGTCTTCTCATTCACTCTATTCTGCTAATGAAGCTTTAAACAGAGCCGTTCTCCAATATTTAGTGTATTTTTGCCTTCAAATATGTATTTATTGTTTAAAAATAGGCTTACATAACATTATCTAGGCCAAGCTCATCGGGCTATGGTTATATATAAATACATTTTCTAAATAAAGACATATGTACAAGACCTACAAATATATGACAATAACATATCTATGTTTGAAATTTTATCCTCCCTATCTATCCATATAGGAATTCGAAAAGGATATTTTTTCGTCATTTTACATGTCAAATCTAAACTCTGCATAATCTCCGGGTGGCCATACAGATTATCTTATAAGAGTACATCAGCTGGGTGTTGCCGACCCGTTCATCCTGAAGCGTTTCACACAACATAAAATCTAGTTTTTATTGTTTCACCCTCGATGTAATTAGTATTACTAAGGTTTTAATTTTTTTTATAGTTTTCACTTAATTGACTTTAATCATTTCTTTGTTTTTTTACTATTTGGAATATTTAATTACGCTTAAATTTTTTGACACAAAATTAATACTATTAAAAAAAAATAGTATGAATATTATTATAGGTGACTAATCTATCCATCTAGAATCTAGATCATGTAACGGCCTATCTATGTATTGTGAGTCGTGTACTCTCAAATTTTTAAGAATGTTATATCTGTTTTTATACTTTAACATATTTTATACTGTAACATAGTATGTATGAACTTGCTATATATTTAATACTACTCATGAGAATGGGTTAAATAAATTATTTTTATAATTTTAATTTAAGGTTTTATTTACATATTTTATACTGTATTTTAATATATCCATAAAAATTCGATGTGAACAATATTCCTTTTATAAATTTTCAGGCAGGGCAATTAAGTGCAGAAATTTATACATGTACAAGTATTATAATAAATAATTGCTATGGCCCATTAAAATGGCCTACTTTTATATGCTGGTTCCTAAAGAATAAGTTTTTCAAAATTTGATTAAGATCTGTCAAATGGTATAAGAAGTGTAAATGGTCAAGTGGGTAGATTTTTATAGAAAATGTATCGCGGGGAGAGGGTGTGGTAAAGGGGGAGGGGGGAATTTTGTCTGTGTTACCCGCCAGGTCCTAAAGAATAAATATTTATTTATAAAAAAATAAATAAAATATAAATAATTCTTTGGTTCCCTGACCATACTAGAACAAGGGGGTGAATATGATAAATAAAAAAAGTAACCCATAAAAAACAAGTTTTTACAATACTCCCTTTCTCATTTTCGGGTTTCGTGTCTACCATATGCGTCGGAATCTCCATACAACTTACTGATTTGTATGAAAAAACCATTAAATATTTGAAAAATCCAAAATTGTACTATAATTATTATTTTTTTTAACAAAAATTTGATAGATCTTCTTGTTCGTCGCCACGAGTCCTCTTGCAAAGTTTCAGCTAGATTGGATCACGAAAAAAGGGTTAAAAATCGATCCAAAGTTTATTCGTCAAGCAAGCAAGCAAGCAGACGCTACGAGTTAATATATAGGGAATAAAAATAATTAAAAATAAAAAAATAAAATTAAATTTACGGAATTTACAGGAAATTACCTACAGACAGACAGCAAAATTATTATTATTTGGGAATGGGATAATCGGGTTCTGATGAGGATATGTGATTCTTTCTAACGACGACAACGACTGGACACAAAATTTTTTAGAATGTCTAGTGAACTCATAGTGACTGATTTTATTTTACGTCATCCTCACTTTTGCCTTATATGTTTTGTCTAACCTAAACACCATGATGTATTGTTTTGCATACCTAATGCAGCTGGTTGATCCAGTTTTTTTGCCAGTTATGTAGCCCAAATTGACAACAGCTTGCAAACTACATACTCAAGGTGATTGTATTTTTGTTGCATTAAAATCGCCCATCGAATTACGTGTTATAATATAAACAAACAAATGTCGGGTGTCGGTAAACCCTGGCTGATCGTTAATGTGCAAAACCTTTCAATTTCTCGCACGACGTAAAATTAATCAATAATCATATAGCGTTCGTCGTATAGTTACCAATTATTTTATTTATAAATAAACTGCTCCATTTGAGAGCACTCTATATGATACGCAATGTATATGTTGATTCAGTTGTTAAGTTAATTGGCACAGAGTCAAAGTATCAAACGATAAAGTAAAATGAAATAATTGATATAAATTAATTTTGTTTAAACCACTTATTTATTGAAAAAAAAATCAACATGTTTCGAAGCCAATGGCTTCTTCGTCAGGAAAACAAAAATTATTTTTGTTTTCCTGACGAAGAAGCCATTGGCTTCGAAATATGTTGATTTTTTTTCAATAAATAAGTGGTTTAAACGAAATTAATTTATATCAATTATAATTATGTTACCACAAAATAAATTTGCTACATTTAAAATGAAATAGTACATACTGGTATATTGATTGGAGAAATGCATTTTAATTAACATTTTTTATGTATCTATAATTTATTCATATAATAATAATGTCACTACAAAATCATTTTGCTTTTTTTGAAGAAGATATAATTTATTCATTTAAAAAAGTCATGGTTGTAAAATCTACATTATATTTTTATTAATAATTCAGCATAATATTCTTATAAGATCAGCAAGTGCTTGGTTAGCCTTCGAGAGTTACCAAACTCAATTCAGTTGAAAAGAAAAAATGTAATATCAGTATATATTTAATATCAAACATAATAATTTCGTTGTCTGTCCGTCCATCTGTCTGTCTGTCTATCTGCCTGTCCGTCCGTAACTTCGTGTAACGTCTGTAATTTCGTCCGAATTCATAATAACAAAAAATTAAACGGCCGGAGATGGGGCTTGAACCCCGGGCCAGCAAACCCGAACTGGCCACTTAACGCATGTTGCTACTGCTGAGCCTGTATGATTAGTCATAAATATAGTAGGTACATATAGGACTTAGAAAAGATGCGAACCGTTTCATGTTCCGCCCAGCACAATCACCAGGGTTTAAAATAACGCCATTAACTTCCCGCAGGGGAAATTTTAAAAAAATATTCAAATATTTTGATATAAGTCGTTATTACACGTGAAAGTACCATCATTTTTGACGGGTTACAGCTAATCAGTAAATAATAACGTAGGTATAACAAAAATATAAAACTAATCAAATTTTTATACGAAAAATCAGCATTATATATACAATGTACACCATAGCCCATTAAATTAGCTGACAGCCATATTTTGGCAACAACTAATTTAGCAGAGTAGAAAAGTAAGTTAGCAAATCAATATTTGCCATTCTCACTCGCCTGACTTGCTTAGCTAGTGAGAGGTACAAGAATCGATACTGGGTGCAACAAAACCTTTTTTGTAAAGGTGAAAATAAAGTAAATTAAAATCACCTACTGAATAGGTAAACAATACAAGATAAAATCAGAAAAACTACAAAATATTGGAAACATTATAAGTATAAATTATTTTATGAGCACGTAGTGGATTTGATAATGATTTAACGGTTTTTTTTGCTGCAGTACTGCATCAACCGGGTCTTTGTTCTCTCCTGAGCGAGTACCCGCGGAAGCTCGTAAAACTGGACCATTAAGTGAATCTCATATTGGATCCCACACCAAGCCGGGGTTCGTTGTGCTAATTAGAAATATGAGGTTTCGATCGTTAAGAGGCTCTTATACCTTCAATATTGGCATTAGTTTAATCACTTCCCGCTAAAAATGGCGCTAGTTTCGCTCAAACATGTATTATTTAAGTACAAAAACGATATCGAGAAATATACAATACTATAAAACGAAATAGAAATGTGCAAACTTTAACGCCTGACTTTTTAACTGCGTAGTGCTACATACGTAACCCTTTCTACATGAACGTAAGTTTTGCAAGTTTGGCGAAATTTTTCTGTACAATAATTATTCGATCCTTATATTAGAGATGTGACAAAGCCGACCATGCAATGGATATTGTTTCTTTCTGAAATTTCACTCAAAATTTGCTTTTTTATGCTATTTTTCTGAATTTTAAGAAAAACATTTTTTTAAGATCTCCATTACATGTAACATTATGTTATTATTTTTTCTTTAGCGTTGAAAAATTGTATGACGTGTGTGAATTTTCACTATATTTTTTATTGTTTTATAACATTTTGTCTAATATCAATGTTAAATAATTCAAATAAAAACCATTTAAAAAAAGTATGCGTGTACTTATGTATGCGCGTTAGAAGTTATACTTAAAAAGTAGAATAAAGACAAAATAATAATAATAATAATATTTTCGTTGTCTGTCCGTAACTTACTGGAAAGACGACTTTAGATATTTAGAATGTGACAAGCAATCAGCGCTCAACTCATGTTGCGCGGTCACGCAAGAGTTGTTATTAATTACTATACAGTCGTACACCCATGAAAATATGGTTAAGTATAAAGAGAGTATAGAAATAAAAATATTCTGAATTATCTTTTCAAAACGTAAGACTTTCATGAAAGTAACTTATATCGAATATCTAAAATTAATTTGCAATAATAAAAGTCAAATAAAATGATAATCATCCGTATTCTGAACTAAGCAACAATGCTATTTCTGTACCTTGACAGTTATTTTATTACATTGTGATGCCGTTTTTTTTAACGTTTTATGTTTGACAGGTTTGAAATTAATGAATTCAATCAATTAGAAAGATCATTATTCGTAATTGTGAATACATTAACATTTGTTTACGTTTTAGGGCTTTCTGATTGATTCTTTAATTATTTCAAACATGCCAAACTTAAAACATCGAAATTAGTGTCAATATATTGTTATACATACCTGTCAAGATTGGGATAAAGATCTGATATCCCAATATTTTCAGAACAGCACAGATTAACTTTATAAAGTATTATATATTTATCAAATTTCTGAAGGGTGATAGTGCAAAATGATTAAACTTTTTTTTGCTTGTATTGAAGCGAATTTATTTTTAATATTCTACATAAGTTACTTAAATAACAATTAAAAACGGAACATATAAACGTAAAACCTTATGATTAATAAACATAATAACAAAAGATATAAATCATAAAATCTGATTATGAAAACTGGAGAAAAACGATTATTTGAAAAGATCAACAACTGACCATAATAAACGATTATAAAAAACATTCATGCATGTATGCGGTAGAAGTAATATTTAAAAACTAAAATAAAGACAAATTATATATTAATGATGCTCAAAGTATTGAGTTGTATAAATCTACACTGATCATTGTCTATTACTGTATTGAATTTTATGAAAAGAATGAAAACTCATACTTACAGAAATGTAACCTCAAATATCTAAATATAATAATTTGGTTGTCTATCCGTAACTTGCTGGAATGACAACTTTATATAATTAGAGTGTGACACGCAATCAGTGCATGGCTCACGATTATTTAAAAAGTATAATAAAAAACGATTAACGGAACATATAAATGAAAACAAAACGATTCACTAAAACAGGATATTTAAATAATGTAACATATAAAGATGTTATAAAAGGAAAAAGAAGGATTCATAAGATCCGATTATATGAACTGGGGTAAAACGATTTA
Organism: Agrypnia vestita; assembly: GCA_016648135.1. Taxonomy (NCBI): domain Eukaryota; kingdom Metazoa; phylum Arthropoda; class Insecta; order Trichoptera; family Phryganeidae; genus Agrypnia; species Agrypnia vestita. Next base: position 20,948 of record JADDOH010006798.1, on the reverse strand, counting down.
TAAAAAATATCGACAACTGACCACAATAAATAAAAATATATAACGACGGACAACAAAAATGGAGCATATAAACGGTTCCTTAATAGCCGGAGGATAAATTAATAATCGGGTTTTGCAAAATGATTTAATAAGTTTATATGTTCAATTTAGTCGCCCGACCAGAGTTGCCAACAGCGCTTGGCCTAATATCGCCGTTTCCTGTACATAAAGTAGCCTAAAGTAGCCCAAACGCCAAAATATCAATATGAATAAAATAAAATGTAATTTTTATCAATTTATTTATAACATATTTATAATTTATTGATAAATAGGCCTAAGCCTAATATAAAAAACCGTAATGTTCGTTAAAAGAAAGTAAAGTAGTAGTAGTAGATAGGTACCATTTTAAAAACACCGGAGACGTACATTTTGCTACCAGCGTGAAAACTTACCATGTGATTGCTTGGTTGAAAGTTGTTGCAGCACACCTCTTACATTCATATAGGTACGAATTCTAAGAATAGCGATCAGCATGGGTAGTTGCAGGCGATTCCTTAATTTTGTTTTAACTGTCCCCATTACGCTTAAAATTCTTTCAATGACAGCATTACACAAAGGTAATTGTATTTTTTTTCTTAATTATTTGCGATTCGGCTGATTTAAATAACTTGTCTCTGAAGTAGCCTAGTAGGCGACCAGTCGCCTTTTAGATTTTTTCGTCGCCGATTCTCGTTCTGAGTAGCCTAAATGGCGAAAAATCGCCTACGTTGGCAACTCTGCGCCCGACAGCAAATACGAAAATCGTGTACAGTAGCCGACAAACATTTTGAAATTTTACGGCGTAGTGGGGGGAAGTTTGCGCATGTACCATTCCACCAAAGAGACCCAAATTTTGTCTTCTGCGCATTCCCCCACTACGCCGTAAAATTTCAAGATGTTTGCCAGCTACTGTACTAGGACCTCTTAATTGAAAATATTTTTCAAAACAAACAAACTCAAAACAATATTATATCGTTTTACTGAAAATTTTTCAGTTAAAATAAAAACACAAAAAAATGCCGGTTCAAAAGATTTCACATCACTATTTCGTGAAAAAATGACAATTACCGTTGAGTAAAGAAATAGACGGAGTATCTTATTTCATTAAAAATATTGTTTGCAGGTAAAAGAAAGGACAAAAATTCAGTGTATATACAGAACAAAGTCTATATATCATATTGTTTCAAGAAAACAGATAAGAATAATGGAAAAAAACATCAGAATCAGCCCGCAAAAACAAACAAAATTTGACAGTTGTAAAAAATAAAAATGGCGACATTCAAATTCAAGTATTTTTAATACATTTAACAGTTATTTTCTGCATTTACCGTTGTCCCCGCGATATGGGATTTCTAAAATGCATTCATTATACGGATATCTTCCCTTTATTAACACTCAGGCAAAGTTTACGCAGCATTTTAAGATATATTCGTATAAACTAGCGGGAGCGTAACCTGACGACTGGCGTAGTTGGTGTCCAACCAACGACTGATTTGAAAGAAAAATGATCTTTTAACAGACTAAACGATTTAATTAATTCAAATTTCTGTGTATGAGGTAGAAAATTTTGAATATTTTTATATTAATGACAGTGAAATTTTCTTAGTACGCATGTAAAATTTAATTAAAATAATCAATGTTTTAATGGTTTTTTGGATGCTGCAATATAGGAGACGGAAAGTGAATTTTTATCTTTTTGTAAACGTTGTATTTAACAACCTACCCAAAAATAATTATATATTTTCCCCCAAACTTTTTGTTTGAACTTCTTTTATTCAATTTATTAAAAAAATATACGGTCTTTACGTGGAAATATTTCGAGAAAAAGTGTACCAAAGATAACTCTATTGCTAGAAAGATTAAATCGGGCTTCGGGATTATATTTTTTTTGTGACAATAACAAAGTATTTTTTAAACTTTTTTTAAACAAATGCTTTAATAGTAAATGGACCTTTCATAATAAAATTGATTGAATGCATGGTTAGCTGCAATTTTGGCAATAAGATTCGAAAACTTTACAATAAATTGACTCTCCAGACAGCAAAAACGTGAATTATGTACTATGGCGCCTTAATGTGCCAGGCGACTCCAAGACTGCCATTTCAGAATGTTAATACACCACAGATCATTAAAGCAATAGTAGTTACTAAGGCATATAAAACTACTGCATACAGTTCTTGATACAGTTCTTACTTTAAGATTTGAATATAAATATGCATTATATACTTCTTTCGGTTTCTTAATGGAGGCACAGTTGCCAAGGTTATAGTATTTTATATTCGACATTCACATTGGCCAAATTACTTCCAAAGCCTAAAGTTCTATGAATCATACTTCTAACCTGCAAATACCTCAAAAACCCTTCTATTATATTCCTTCTTCTTCTCGAAATGATTAGAGTGTGCAATTCAGATCTGGAATTCGCAAAATAGTACGATATTTAACTAAAAGAAAACGGGTTACTTTGTCACCTTAATATTAGATCTAATACAACTTGTTTTGCTTGTTCAAGTAGTGGTTAAGACGATCGCCAAGTGATGTTAGTCCTATTTTCATAGCACGATCGTTAAACTTAATTTAAAAATGGTAAGAATATATCCGCTCTATCCTCTCTGCCTACCCCCGCGGGAAACGGCGTGATGGTAAGTAAGTAAGTAAGTAAGTAAGTAAGTAAGTAAGTAAGTAAGTAAGTAAGAATATTTATGTGATACACAGAGTATAAAATTCCGTATTCCTTAACTATCTTCGATATAATGAATCGAAGCCAATCATTTAACTTGCATTCGTATTATATTATTCTTCCTTTTGCCTTAACCCTAATTCTAACGTTTACCAATCTTCACCCCCATATTTCCACCCGGTTCTTTCACTTTCATTTTACATTTTGTCGTATTGTCTATGTTTGTATAACACACAGTTAGTACACATGTATTTATTACGTACACATATTTACGTTTGTTCATTTATGCATGTACATATTTGTATATATGCATTTCTTTACTTTTAATAATTTAAATTATGTTTTAATAATGCGGAACTTTATAATGATTGTACACGATATAATGAATATACATTTTATAAGATTTATTCTAATTAGTTCTTAATTATTATTAAGTTTAATTTTATTTTTATTTTATTTATTTATTTATTTTATTGTTTATTTACATTTTTGTTAATACAAGTTACTAATAACTATCACACTAGATAAAAATCTGTTCTGTGGCAGTTATTCTCATATGATTCTCATATCTCACATTATACTCATATTTATGTAATATTAACAAATGACAATTAAAGAAATTAAAAACGTAAGAATGAAAGTAGATCAATTATAATAAAGTAAATCATAGGAATACCTAAATCTAAAAGAAAAGAAAAAGAAAATATACATACAAAAATTTAAGTAGTTACAAAAATAAATATTATATTACTGTTAGTTTAACTCTTAACAGTTATTAAGAGTTCTCGACAAAAAGTAGTTCATAGAGTTTGATTTATATGGTTAACGTATACCCATACAGCATATAGAGTTTAGTAATGACTGCACATGACGCGAGTTTTGGAGGTAACAGGAACAGAAGTCTGCAAATGATCTGGCTTAATCAGATATTGGAAGAAAGCTGTGATAAATGTTTCATGAAGGTATTCCATATATAAAAGCGAATCCGGTAATAGGGTCAAACAAAAGTTTTGCGTCTATTAGGTACTTGTCGCTTTGTTTATCTAGGAGATTTTTCACATTTTGTTCATACGGTTTCAAAATCTGTTTAAATTTTGGATTTTTTTTTGTATGTGGTTTCCACTGAATTAAATGTGATCCTTGCGCCTTTTTGAGATTTACTCATAATACGTTTAGATTGCATTATCAGTCGTTGGAATACATGGCAGTGGAAAACGACATTTACATTATTTACAAAATTTGGTCGCATCCTCAATTGCAAGCGCTAATAAGGGCGAGCTTAGCTACGTATGTGAGGTATAAAAGAAAAGGTAGCAATATCTAAAAAAAAATGTACTGAATCTATATCTATCCCTTCCAAAATTATGTTTCCTATAAATTTAAAGGCTATGTTTCCTATAATATCTTGAATTCAGTACATTATAAATTAGCAATCCTGGATAACTGCATTAATTTTTTTTTGATATCGCTGCCTTTGCTTTTATACCCCATGCATACACTATAACCGTTGATTTAGTGCTGCAGGATCGTTAATATGGGGCACAGAGTTCTTTGAAGGCGTATGAAATGATTAAAGCGCTAAAATTTGAGAAAGAAATTAGTCAGCTGTATTGTGAAAATTTTTAGTACTTTAATTTTTGACACAATATTATTTTGAATTATTTAATCACGTGAGAAATATTAACTTCCTGCAAAACTTAAAAAACTCATTAAATTACATAATTTGAAAATTCGATTTTCTTTAACAAATATGTTGGACCGTCAAATTTGAGTTTATTTTTAATAAATCTTTCAGAATTATTTATAAGCCTGCTATTTTACATTTTGTACTTTTTTAAGTGTCGAAATAAAAAATATTAAATGTATCTCTTTGATTAACTGACATTGAGGTAACCGACTTTTTTATAAGTAAGGTACAGATACAAATTTTACCGAATTTATTTAAATAAGTAATTTGAAAAAAAAAAAACATAAACAAATTGGTTAGTCAAATATAAAGATGTAAAGAAAAATATTGAAATCCATTAAAACTTTTCAGTGTCACCGGGATTCGAGACCGAAAATTGATGGAGAATACAAGTATCGTTATGTCAACAACGTTAGATTATGATTTTTTTACTGAGTTTTCTTTAAATGATACATACATATATTATTCTATTTTGAAATACTTATCAACTTTATAAAATATATGAGTCCTACAAACCTTTGAGCAATCCATATTGAAATTTATCCATTTTATTTGATCTACCTATAAGGCCGGCGCCACAGTACGCGGATGTTCCGTCGCGTCTCTTTGGTCACGGAACGCCGCTACATCCTTTCCATACAATTTGCGCTTATCAAACACACTACGCGGATTTTATGCGGCGATTTTATGCGACTGAAAAGACGCGGTGGAAGATACGCGCAGGGTGGCGCCGGCCAAAACGAATATCTTCAATACAACTGAAATGTATTTTTAATGAAAGATTATATTGTATTGCTGCATATTCGTTAATAATATATATTTATTTGTCTTGACTTTGACTAAAACTACAATTGATTGAAGAGTCACTGTTAAGTATATGTCATAAATATGTTAATATCTATATTATAATAATATATAAAACTTTTTTTTCAAAGAAAGCACTTTGTGGCTTGATATCATAATTTGAATAAAAATATATTTTGTTTTATGCCACTTTATTACTAGAATATTCAATGTTAACTAGTTTCGGTTGGACGCAGTCTTCATAATATGTAATGTAAATGTCTGTACTTAAAAAAACTATAGTTTGTCTTCTAGTTGTCTTAAAAAAGATTTGGTGCAACCGAAACTAGTTGACATTGTGTCGTATATTATTTTGTTAAAGTGGCTTAAAACAAAATATCTATTTATTTAAATTAAATTAGGTATACTAAACTGTTTCAAAATTTTCAATGTATTTTTAAATTAAACCTGCATTGAAGTAAATATTATATGAAATTGTTTTATTTAACAAATCAACCTTGTCTTGAAAATGGCATAGGTAGACAACATCTCGCTGAAAAGTCAAAGGGCAAATGTCAAAAAAATCTGATCCGTCGTGAAAAATTATCGCTTACAACATTCGGTCTTGTTTACAAATAATATTAATTTGTTTGTTTTGCAAGAGAAAACTTTCAGATTTAAAAAAATTGATTAAATTCCTACGTCACTATTAATGCAGCGTTTGACACTGCTCACCTTTGCGATATACCAATAAAGTATCGTCGGACCTGTCGATTATATTATTATTTGGGTACTAATGAAATGGTGCGAGACCTTCGGACCGGACCGGCTCTCCGCCCATATTGTTAGCGGTAAGATCATTCCAGACTCCGTCAAAAAAACTCGAAAAAATTCATATACAAAGTCGCCGCGCGCAAAAAGACCCCCGGCACTCGAGCGGCGTATTTTAGGCCGAGACTTAATTGATCGGACTTTCTGCCAAAGTGCCGGGTCGATTCGCGTTTTTTTTTAAATGTGGTGTCGATCGATCGGAACCCCGTCTGGTACACTGTACAACTACGCCCCAAAGTCACGAGGATCTCGTTTTCGTATCTGACGAAACCCACAATTTTATGGTTGCCCGGTTATAGACAGGCTGTCCCGTGTGCCATGTCGGCCGCCATTGTTCTCAGGATATCGTGTTTTGTTATTTTTATTACAACATCTCTCGAACAGTACGGTACTTTACCTCTAAGTGTTATTTTATTAAGAAATATTGTGATTGTGCGATTTAAAAAAAAAGGTATTTAAAAATTCTAGTGAATTATTTTATCCAATATACCAGATTTTCTTTATACACAGTAGATAAGTTCCTCATAATACATGTACATGGGATATAGGTTTCTTCAATTTTAATTTTATTTTATTTTACGTGTATAATAATGATTGCAATCAGCTTTATACATGTTAAACTTACAGATATTTTGATATTAGAATTAAGAAACACTTAGATGTAATTATAACCAAAACTATACTGAATTTGTCGATCATCTTTAGGAAACATTATTTTTATAGTAACGAGGGTTTAGAATTTTTTTATAAAAACATAGGATTACTGTTAGATGAATTTAAGAAATTAGAAAAAGCATTAATAGTAAATTGTTGAATATTATAAATAACCAAATCATTTTTGCAAATAGTTACCTTTAAGTTTATTTTCACTGGTAGTTACTTATATAGTATATATTGGTACTTAGTAGTAATATAAGGTAGTTATGCAACTACCTTATCTTTATTTTTTGTTTTTGATTACGTTCCATACCATTGGCCTCGAACCACGTTAATTATTCAATAAATGGTGGTTTTAAAACAAGTGTTTTCTCTTTAATAATAGATTTCATTGTATTCATTTACATCAATTCAGGATGTCAAAAATGATATGAATTATTGTAAATTTAATAATATCAACATTTTATTTCAAATAACACAAATTTAAAAAATCGTAATAAAATTTAATCACTGTCACTATCAGATAATATACGTACCCCTTTACGCACGTTTGGTACCAAATAACTTGAATTCTTTCTTGAGATAGGTATCTATGAGAAAACTTTCATCACTTGAGATGTCCAGGGGTGGTGCACTATATCCCACCAAAATTACAGGAGTCATACATGCGATCAAATCTCGTTGAAACTGCATAGCTTATTCTACTATTATATAGTGATCATTTGTTAGAAAATAATTTTTGTCTCTATTAGCCAGTCGCAGGCTTTCAAGGTTTAAATTCCCTCACATTGGACCTCCTGCTTCTTCACCACTTTTCTTAGAACTAATCTGCTCCTTTAAAAATAACATCGAGTTCAAAAAATAAGATGAAATTGTCTCTAATTTTTTCACCAGTTTATAGAGTGTAAAAAAAGACTGATTAAAAATCTGGTGAACTAATGATGAATACGATTTATTATGAGTGAAGAATATGACGAGTGTTTTAAGGAAGAGTGGGAGTGGGATCTAGTAGATTGTCAATTACACAATTGATAACCGATTTTGAAAACGTGTTTAAGGCCGGCGCCACACCGCGTCTTTTCCATCACGTCAAATCGGCAAAGCAAATTGATCGACCGATCGTCCACGTAATGTGTTTGATAAGCGCATTTTATATGGAAAGTAGCGGTGTTCAGCGACGGAAGATCCGCGTAGTATAGCACCAGCCTTAGAAGCTTTTGATCTAAATTATATTAATTTTAAAGCGACTTTGAAACGTTTATCTAAATCTTGTATATTGGTAGTGTCGATTTTGCTTCTAATACCCTCTTATAGTATGTTTTCTTAGCTACTCTACTCAAGGACTCCCTGAAAACGCCTCCAGAATGATGCAAACGTGACGCAAAGATGGGTAGAGCAAGCAGGGTATGATATTCGCACCCGCTGTCTTCCCATACCTGAGATACTCCAGTTCGAGGATCCAGGATTGGCCTCTTCAGGGATGTAAGGACCCAGAATAGTGAAGCACACTTACCTTCTCACACGGGTGATAGACGGTTACTTAATTAAACGGTAAATTCGACAAACATATTTTAACGATTAGAAAGAAAATGGCTAAAAAGTTGTTTTTTAAACAGAATATGAAAAAAACTTAACATTAAAACGTCGCAATTAATATATAATTCCATTCACGCATGTTAATTACTATTGAACAATATTATTTTTCGGAAATGAAACCGACAAAGAAAAAATTCTAAATATAGCCATGAGGACTATCTTAAGCCGTAACAAAATATATAATAACTAGCAATATTGTAAACTATTAAAAAACAAAAACTATAAAACTCAGGCCGCAAAAAACTCGGTTATCAGTAGAATCGTGAACTTATTCTTGCAATACGAGAATCCCTTAGCATAGACTTATACATACATTCTTAAGCAAAAACTTAAAATAATGATTTCATAGGCTTTAACCCAACGTACAACGCACATATACGCGCGCACACACACACACACACACACGCACACACACGCACAAACACACATACACACACACACATCACCTTTAAATAAGTAATTTTTATGGATATTATTGTAAGAAATTAATGGACCGGATATTATTCAAACGCTTTAATTTTTTATTTTGTAAAACATCTTCATGCGTTGTAAGCTTCAATTCGAATAAATAAAAATAAAACAAAAAAATATTGTAATGTATGCAGCTTAAGGTAATAACAATTAAGCAAGAAATAATACAAAATGTCCTAGTTTTCTTCTTCTCCTTCTATCCCTTATCCTAATGGGTCGGGGTCCCTGAACCACATAGATGGTTCCAACTTTTCGTATCTTGGGCTTCGCTCTCCACGTCAGCCCAATTTAGTTGCAACCTGGCTTCGCAGGAGTCCTCCAAGTTTCCCCCAGCTCCTTCTAGGTCGGCCCATTGATCTTTTGCCTTCTGGTCTTACCTGGAATATCCGCTTTGGCAGTCCATCTGCCGGCATCCGCAAGATAAGTGCCCTAGTTTTGATATACAATATAAAAAACTGGTTATTTCTATTATATATGTAAAAAAATATCGTATAAAATTTTGAGGTCCACGCCTTTCCTACGAGAAGTAGATCTTAGGCTTCAACAAACAAAACCTGCAGGAACGCAATGTAGTTTATACTATAAAGGTTTCAAATTGTTCAATGAATCGCCAGTAAATGTGAGAAATAACTTCTCTTAAGTGCAAAACATGTGAAATGTAAGTTTAATGTGTAATCATGTCATGATATTTTTCTATTTTAAAAATCTTGTTATTTTATGTTTATGTACTAGTAGATGTAACAATGTATTTCTTTTTTACAAGTAAATTAAAACATACAAATACAAAATACAAATTAATTGGTTTCTTTCACTTCACGAACGTGACATATTCCCTTCCTGTTCGAGAGGAGGCCGGGACTTTAACAGGTACTTATTTAATAAGGGGGTACGAGTCTTTCTTTTATTTAGCAGAAAATATTCAAAATATTAAAACAAATTAGATAAATCACTTTAAAAAATACGAAAACTGATGAATTAATAGGTTAAAGCTGCCTACCGGCAATAGACCGTTCTGGGTTTGAGTTTCGATATTTTTTCGATAGATTTTGTATCTCTTTTTTGTGATTAATATAATGTATTTCAATTACCAAGTAACATGAACAGAGAGCTTCTGCGAAATACATAGCATGATCTGTTAAACCAAATATAGGAAGACGACCTTCAACAAACGAACAGTGTGCATGAGAAAATATTTGAAATTTGGCGAAGAAAGAGTGATCCCCACGGAGAAATGGCATGATGGTAAATAATTATCAACGAACCATCTCATGATAAATCATTATTTCAAACATAAAAATGTGATTTCATTAAAAATAATTAACACTAATACAGTGTGTGTAAAAATGTTATAAATTTGATATTGTGACCAGTTGCCTCGGTCTCCCTTGCGTGAATTGGAAGGGTAAAAGATTTTATCAAAAACTTTCAAAATCATCTTCCAAAAAAAAGTTACTAATCGTCCGATGTATTTCTGATGGGAGGATGTGGAGATGAAAAGGGTCGGATCCGGAGTAGTTTATAATTATATATTTGGGCATAAATCAATACAAACCTGCATGCCCCGCAATTAACCGAGTCGAAAAATGTATACGATCAATGAACTGTTGAAATTTGATATTGTTACGATATTGTGTTTTCGGCCGGACCATAATGCTCAATAATTGCATATTAAAATTAATTACACCAATAACATCGTTACCATATTGTGTTCTCCGGAATTTTCCCATGGAATCTCGTCAAAAGCCATTCTTTAACAGTAAAGGCAATTTCCATAATGGAGAATTTGTGTAAGGTGCCGCATTACTTAGTTTGAATGGACACATTAGCAATGATACAATCCGTACATATCGCGAGGTTTTTTTTCTTGTTTAGCATAAATAAAGAGTATAGAAATAAAACCCCCACAACCCAATATACAAGAATAGAGGATGACGTGTTTGAAAATGATTATCTAGCAAATAGTGGCAATTTCACATTAGATAACTGCTTTTCGAAATGATGCTTTGATATTTTGGAAGCATTTTATAAAAAGCATATCATATTTAAAATCTCGTAGAAATGTGTCAGCTCAACTTACTCAATGTGATATATCATATTGCCAAAATATGTACATCAAAATATTATACATAAAGTAAATATATTACTATTTTTTAATTCTATTTCTTTTTAACGTTTCATATAGTTTTACATAAAAACATTCTATCAATCTCTTCTATTATCTAAATTCTATTAATGATAGAAGTATACTGTCTTAATAGTTTAAAAGAGAGGCATTGTTATTACAATATTAAAACGCAAGTAAAGTATTATCTAAAAATAATAAGATCCCATTGCAGGGTCCATCATCAGGGCTGATGACCCGGCACACGGCATAATATCCCAAAAGACACAAACCAGAAGATTCTGAGTGCATGAAATTTCATGGCTGCAGAGAGACTCGACCCTCAAACGCGCGGACGGCAGCGCGGCGACTAGACGTCATAGCCACCATCGCTTCTCCGTGGTCCGTCAAAAATATACTACACATTGTAAAAGCAGGGCTTAGCTATGATGCGATTTTTCTGTTTTATTTCTTTTTTCTTAATTTTTTAATATAAATAAAAAAATACTTATTCCTTAGGAACCGACATGTAAAAGTACAATCATTTTTGATGAGTTATGTACAGCTAATATTATTTAAATTTCATACTTTCCTCAACTTGGTTGTCTGTATGTATATGTCAACGTATAATTGTTTTTGATTTTTTTAATAAAATTTTCACTTAAGGTTAGAAAATTATATAAATCGCATCCACCATTAAATCTTTAGAAAATTAATTTATAATTTTAACTTATTGATAGGCTTATATGCATTTGTAGCGTCGAAATATTCTTGATCGATTGCTTCATTGCTTATATACTAGCATATGAAATTTAGAAATGTATTTGATTTTCTAAAATTCCTGACCTGTAGAATCTATGTTTCTTTTCTGAGTTTTCTCACGGTAGGTTAGATAGAACAATCACCTTTTTTGTATGTTTAACAATTTAATCGAATCGTGAATAAACACGATCTATTCACCTGGAACTCGTGTTATTTGGTACTGGATGTAAGGCTGACCTTTGAAGGCTTAACTCTGTCGTTAAAACGGCAAAAAATATCAGTGTTTCCGAATTAACAAATTGAATATTGACCATTGCACGTATTCTTTATATTAACAGCATTTATTATATTAATGAACCTACCTATTATTTGTGGCCAAAGTGAATAGATAATCTTAAGTTGATAAATAATTGAAATATTTATACCGTTAACACATCTTTCAAATTAGTGAATTTACGATATGTGTATATATTTTTTTAAATTTCGTGAATCATAAGCACCGATTTATAATAATAATGCCCATTAAGTAAAACCATTACCTCGTGCTGAATTTATATACTTCATAAATAACAATGAAAAAATATGATCAACACGCTGAATTTGTTATTTTATTTTTATTTCATATAAAATATGAAGTATAATGAAATGTAATTGAATATTGTTTCTAATCATGATATATTATATTTTATAATCAAAATATATGTACAAATGTCTCACGGAAACGAAGCTGTTTATATGGCAAACTAGGTAAACTTTGGATGTTTGACTCAAGTGATCACAGTGCCCACACAATGTAACGTTTACGATTCCACCTAAGATTGACCACTATCTATTAAATTTTTGGATGTTATATGCATGTTACTTATATACCATATTTCACTTTGACTTATCCTGATGCCATGTATGATTTAAATTTATCACCTTCATGAACAAGTATACATATATATGTCCCCGCTAGTAATGAGATCATATTTTTGACTTAAGTATGAAGCAATATTCTTTTTATGTGTACCTACACGACATTCATCCTAATTATTAACATATACACTGGAATACTACTGATTTTTTTTTCATATACTCATAAATATTGTAAATAACTATTGTTTAATTTTTCTTCAGTTACATGTTTATATCTTTTATCTATATATTTTACTTAATTATGAAGCAATATTCTTTTTTATGTGTACGTACACGACATTCATCCGAATTATTAACTGGAATACGACTGAAAAAAATTTTTTTTTTACTTCACTCATAAATATTGTAAATAACTATTGTTTAGTCTTTCTTCAGTTAAACGTTTATATCTTTTATCTATATAAAGTCATATAAAAAAGATAACCTATTTCACTATTGAAAATTTTACTGTCGTATTTATACCTGGATTAATCCATTGGTCTACCTCTTATTGCTTAAATAATTTTTATTGACAGTTTTTGATCTCACATTGCAAAGTTAATATTAATCAGTACGTTTATACATCTTTTAATTGATTTGTACATTTATAAAATGTTGTTCGCAACGTTTTTAATACAAATAAGAAAGTAGTAACAATTTTATATGAATGAAGGAATAATATAATAAAATAATCACACATAGGAATGAATTGTATGTGTAGATTTCAAAATCAAAAGTTCTCGTCGCCGCGGTGAATAATTCAAAGTGAAATTTTATGTAAAATTTATTAGTTGAATATATAAGATACATAAAAATCAATAAATACGTGATTGTGGAGATAAAGCAACCTCAATATATCTAGCGCATGCTCCGTGAGCCTGCTCGTGAGCGTAAGTCTCGTACGTATTATAACATAATCGTGTTCTGTTATACATACTGTACCGATCACCTCGAATCGGTTTACAATATTATTAAATTCTGGCCTGCATTGTCCGAGCCGAGGCTCTGGGCTGCTTCCTCGCCTATCCAACCGAGGCCGCTCACGATGGTCGATGTTTATTTAACCGTTGTGGCTGTTCCCATGGTTTGTCTGCATTTTATTAGCATTGTGATTACAGGTCTCCTCGCGGTTTCGTCGTACGCCCAGCAATTAACAGCCGGATGTAGAGGAAAATCTAGTCCGGCCTAGATCTCCATGCGCGCTGACTCGGAAACGCGTCAATTGTTACCAAATTACACGCCAGTTCACAGTTTATTATGTTAATGCTCTCCGTTTTCCTCAACTTCCTCAAATCGCCGAGCCTATTACGCATTCTCTTTTACGGGCTTCCTGTCTCGAAACATTCTCGGCTGCTTTGAAATATTTCCTGTATTGGAGCTTTCATTGAACGTTTTCACTTCTTACTTTAATTAGCTCGTCGGAGCTTTTGAAGTGTGGTTTGGTTTGGTTGGATGAGACAAAGGGATGAGGAAAGAATAGACGACGCTCGTGGAAGAGCATGACCAGCGTTTGATCCCTAAATGGATCTCGTCTGAGTCACTGCAAATGAAGGAGTGGCTCTCATTGATCATAATGATCCTTGTTCGAATCTGAAGAGAAATATTGTACTTCTCTTTGTCACACAAATTGATTGACAGTTTGATCCTTCAGCAGGTCTGAAGATAGATACTTCTCTTTGTCGCAACTAGTCATCAAAATATTTCACAGTTTGATCCCTCGCTCGGATCTGAAGGGGATGCTCCCCTTTGTCACACCAGTCACAAAATGAAACATAAACGCAAGGCAGAAAATAACAGTTTCTCCATTGAAACCTTTATTAATTCTGACTTCCAAACAATGTTCAATGATGGCCAGACGGTGCACTCCTATAACTCCACAAATCATTCGAGCGCTGTCCGCTAGATGGTGCTCTAACAACTAGGTAAGTAGAGATACTGAAAGATATTGTAAGAAGCCTAATAATTGTCGAGCTTGTTTTATGAATGTGAATGAAGCGAGAATATGGCGCTGCATCCTCTCTGCCTACTCTTGCAATGAAACAACGTGATGGTAAATTATTTAGATTTAAGTGTCTTCTATTTTATGGTATTACACACTTTCAACGCTATCGTAGTTAACCGCTTTGAACGTAGTCTATAGTAAAATATGTCGCATTAGTGCTACTCTGTAATTACTTGTTAATTACAGGTAATCGCCGTGTGTCTTGAGACATTTCTAATTACAGGTAATAGTAACGGTTTTCATCGGCACTAGTAATAACAGCAGAGTTCCGTGAAAAATCTTTTTGCTTTACTTGACAGTAGGTGTGTCTAGTTGTCAGCAATTTTAATAACTTATGCTTTTGATAAATAAAAATAATTTTTCTAAAATTAATATTCTTATTTATAAAATAAACTAAATCATGCGGCTATTTCATAAATCTTCTTCTTCTTCTGCTTCATCTAGGACCGCGTCCTGTCATTGCTCGGAGCCGGTTCCTGGGATACAGATGTCCAGCTATCTCGCCATCTTTTATGCGGTCTTCCTGGGAGTCTGGTACCAGACGGCAGCTTGTTCGCTGCTATGCGCACTACTCTCTCAGTACAAGCTCTCTCCACATGATCTCTCCAGTAACGTCTTCTAGATCTTCCCCATCGGACAATATCCTCGACGTCACAGGTCCTTCGTATTTCGGAATTCCTCACTCGGTCTCGGATTGTCAGTCCCGCAATGGGTCGGAGAGTCTTCATCTCAGTTATTCTTAGGAGATTTTTTGTTCTGGTAGTGTCAGCCCTTGTCTCGATACCGTACGTCATGATTGGGCGTAAATAAATACATTAAGATATTATTTTAAACACATTTTCATAAATAAATAAGTTATAATAATAAAGTTATATGCTTACCTTAACGAGGGTTCAATCTTATTTTAATTATGAGTATTTATATATAGAATTTTCCCTTTCCTTTCATCCCATGCATATGATTTTAATCAAAATATGAATTCTTACGTGAAATGGCATAATATCCTGCATAGGAATATTTTTTTTTACAATCATATTTTTTTAATGTTTTTTTTCTCTTTTTTTAGTTATTTTACATTATTGTCGGGTTAGTAGACATTCAGACAACAAAAGTAAGGTAGTGATTTTTGGCCTAGAATTTGTGATTCTGTGTTAATGTTTGAATTGTTAGCGTAGCCTTTTTGATGTATGTACGAGTGGAAATGTGTATTGTTCCATTTATACGCTTTAACATAAACACAATGTAATTAATTTAAACCAATAAAATTTGCAAAATACATATTTTCGAAGATTTATTTTAAATTAGGATATTATTTTTGCCTTTTTTCCTGGATTTCAATGGAATTTCATTGAAGATCTTCACTGCTCTGTTCATCATAGCTTTTTAAGATTTCGACATCTTCCTAAATGACAGTCTCATTTTATTTTTTCTTATTGTTATTATTATATGATGTTTTGTAATGAGAATTTTAAATATAAATACCATAAAGTTGGAGGTAATATATTTTCTGTGTGAATGTCATTATATTGAGTTCATTTAACATTTTACTGTAGTATAGGTTATTTCTTCTTAATGTTATTCTCAATGCTTTGTTTTGCACTACAGAATTACCTCACACAGTCGATCATTCTGACTTCATTATAGTTCAGCTAGAAATTTTTAAAAGGAACTTTAATTGAAATAATTTTTAAAAATTAGCACAAAAATATTTTTTAATACATAAATAATCAATTTCTTCTCTTTATGCAGTCAAATATCTTTTTTGCGAATTATTTTTATGCAGTTTTAAAGTTAGGTGATACTATTCAACTTAGATTCAGTGATTTCGCTAGCGTAATTGAGAGCATTAAATCAATCACGATTATGAAACATTTATTAATATAAGTTAAGAAAGTGGAAGACAATCTAAACAATGAAGTACCTGCACCAGAATTAATAGATTATTATTAAAAAATATTTTCGGAGCATATTTTAGATGTTGATCACAATATTGAACGTTATATGATTGATTAATTACGGATAAATTATAGAAGTCTCACAGAGACGAAGCTATTTATATATATGAGAAAAGTGGATGGAAGTCTCTTATACGATGGCTCAGGGCTTACAACCTGTATGAGTTGGCTTAAGTGATCACCCTACACAATGCAACGTTCACCAATTCCATCGTAAGAACATCCACACATTATCAAATTGTTGAAAGTTCTATATACATATGTTTCGAATCAAAAAGATTTCGTATATTGCAGTGGTCTCTGCTCGAGACATATGTTTTTATTTTTTCTCATTAACAAGTTAGTATACATAGATTTCGCAACTGGTTATGATACTTCTGTAGTTTATTGTTCAAAATGATTTTTTTATCAATATTCCTTATTAACGTACGTTTGATATTCTTTCGAATTATTATATATCTACTGCAATACGCCTAAAATCAATATTTTCAATTTTTTAACTCCTATCATGCACCACCATATTATATTTTAACATTTTTTTTATATACTTTCATATAAAAATACTGTTAAAATAATGTTATATGATTGTCTTATAATGCGATTCGTTAATAAAATGAAATTTATGTCGATAAATTTCAAAGACGATGAATGTGCAACATCATTATTGCAATTTTAAGATAATGTAAAATTATTTTAAGTTATGCATTTTTAAAATTACTTACCTAAAGTACATTTCTAATAGAGACATTTAAATTTATTTTATTGCGTTGTATTTATTGAAAAACAGAGAGATATTTTTTGGTGCCAATTATCTTTTTTGTTAGTTTCTCGATTACTTCGGTTTCAAACATTACTGGAGTACAGTATTGGCGGAACAGATTACTCGGATTGTTTGAGGTGTATAAGTATTACTAGTAATTTAGTCTCTATCGATTACTGTATCAATCATTATATCTTGAGGGTCGCTTGAAACGTTAACATGTATCATCTCATTTATTTGTACAATTTTGTGTACGATTGCTAGATACTTTCTCATTTAATTGGTCTTATTTAACTGCCCCATAATAGTTATAGCAAGGCGTATAAAACGGTCAACACACACGCACTCACTGAATTCTGAATTAATTCTTGGCCATTATTCAATTTTAATTGTGATCCGTTGTCTAAAGCATATCCATTAATGTGGATTGCTTCGATAAATATGATGCTGTATCCGATGGCCGTGATGGTATACCCAATAGACGAATGAGCAGGGTACACGCTTTATCTGTTTCTAGTTCTACCACCCACCAAGACCACGCCAACTTACCCACCAATTTAATAAGCCAGCCAACTCGATTTTAATACAAATAAATTAAAAATAAGGCATTTTAACGATTGCATAAAAAATAATGTTGCCGCCATGGACACCAGACGGAGGCGATATTGGTTCTCACGACGCGCGGGGACCCGATACAGGGTGGACTCTAAAAATATGCATTCGGGGATAGTACATGTATTGTTAAAAAATGAATATGAATGAATTCTGTTTGATGCAGAACTTCTTTTGTTATTATTTATATTTTTATTACTTTGACATATTTAATTTATTTATTTATGGGGTAACTAACAGTACTCCCAATTATCAGGTAACACCCGCGTGTCAAATAGAACAAGCAGATTTTATTTTATTATTTCTACAGATTTAACAAAAAAGATATGTTGTACGAATATCTTTACAGCAACGGGCGGACAATAAGAAAATAAAAATATGAATGAGATCAACAGTAGAAGGAAAAATCGAATATTACCCATAAAAACAAAGAGATAATAATAAAATATAGATAAAGTAAAAGTAAAAATGTGTAAAGATATATATCGGCATAAATACACACATACATACACACACATATACTTATATATACACATGTATAACATTGCACATATGACACAAATGACACGTGTAAAAGGCTACGTTACAAAGATTATTCTTATTATCCAGTATATTCTTAAATCTTCTACAAAGCTCTTAGAACTTAAATTTGAATAGCGTGTTTTCTACATTAAGACGTATGTATGCATAGCACTAAAACGTTGCTTGTCATAATTTCAATATAATGAATGATCTCACGAATTAATTTACTGTTTCCCTAAATAAGTTAATAATTTATTTTAGTTCTTTATTTTTCGAAGACAAATATAAAACACAATAGTTTTTTGGGCCATCGTCTAGCCTTAATTTATTTAGGTGTTTCATCTTCGTTTGCATTTGAAATTTTTGAAATAAAATCTTCCCGTCCGCACTTTATCTTCGGGACATAATTTTTTATTCAGTCTCGTTTTCTCTACTTATCTTTTATATTCATAGCTAAGTCGTGATATTTTCTGCTCATCCTTTGTATTTTCCTGAGATGATCTCTCACTCCGCGGATCCCGGTTAAAATATGCTTTCTCTGTAATAAAAATTGTTGGTTTATTTTTATTACTTTTATTATTTGCAAATCGCGATAAAATCCCAGAAATGGTTACACTTCATTATTTTATTTATGCAAAACCCTGAATAGAAATAATAAATTATTGAATTCGTTCGCGAATGTTAGTTGTAGCACAATTTTAAATTATATTTAAAAGTAATAAAATACATAAAATTATATTTATTGACAGTTTATTCAATTTGAAGATATCAAAATGATGCCGCATTATATATAAGTATACATATTTGCAGCTTATTCTATAATAGCATATTCTATAACAATATAAACCTAATGCATTATATTATGTCCATACATAAAAATTCTAGGTTGCAACGATTATACATAGTTATTTTATTCTTATATTTTTGTCGTTTATTTAAAGAGATTTTATTTATCCTAAATGTAATGTTTTCGTATCCATAAGAAAGTTTTTTAACCAATCTGCAATACATTTTTATAAGCTGTTTAAAATTCTTAGAAAGGTGGGCGTAATATCCTCCCTGCTGTCTCGTCTTGATCTTTTTCTCCCTCTTATTCGACGTGCTCATGACTGAGTATCGATGTTCTTTAGTCTGCTTCTACAGCGCGTACTGCTTACCTCGACTCGACTCTCAGATATCTCAGATTTGATCTATTCACCTTGTTGGAGATCGACTTCTTGCCCTCCGTCCTTGTATGTATCAGTGATTTCAAATTTTTCCGTGCTGTCTGTTGGCGCATGGTATTTTGTTCCTCATCCTGATTATCTAACTTTACCATCTCAATATATCGTTCCTATATGAAATCCTCACCTACGTAAAATGCATTAGCGACCGCGGTACACACCGTTTCGCGAGTGTATTCGCACACGGCCCTATTGGCCGCGTCAGTTAAAATTTGGAAGCCTCGCCATGCGAAGCAAACTTATAGAGCAATTGTTAACCTGATCGACTCGAGTTATTTACCATGATAAATATTCGTGTATTTTCAAGGTTATATCGACGCATTAAATACTAAACGCGGGAGACGTTCCTCCATTTTGAACTAGCCCGGAAGTTCGCGGACGAGAAGGAATTCAGAAGTTTGGAGGTAAGTCCATGCATTTTCCTCTCTCATCCGTTCTTGGATTTCTTCTTGTGTTCCGCTATTGTCTCGTGCCGCGTACACTGTCCCTCTAGCAACATAGCGTACATAATTTAAGCGCAAATAATGTTACACTTTTAACAAAATAAAATATAATAAAAATGCTTCGTAATCTTTAAAAAATGATCTTATTATCACTGCTTAATGCGATGTTTAGAATGTAATGTTGTCAAATTTAAATTTAAATAAAAAATTATAGGTATATTATATTTTATTTAAAAAATGTAGTTCGGCGCACTGCTCTGGATAATCTTCCACTTCGACCGAGGATGATTCGCCCTTGCTCTCTTGTCGACAACTCGTTTGTATACAATGTATAACAAGATAATATAACAATGGGCCGACCTCTTGCAGTTGCCTGCTTTGAGTCAAGGTGACCATACTTTTTAATAAATTTTAAACGTTGTTTTTGTAATATTAGGTTAGATCTATTTCTCATTATTTATTGATTATCTATTTACTTTAATAAATTAAAATAAATTTGAAGAAAGAAAATAGAAAAGTATTTAGAATTATAAATTTGATTATACTTTGATTGATATCTTATCTTATAAATTATAATTGTAGTAAAATAAACATAACAAAATATATGTTAAGAATGTTCTTAGGTTTTCACGGCCGCTCAGAATCTTCAAGTTTGTGTTTACTGGGGTATTATGCCGTGTTGTTACGACCTTTCGGGCCGACGTTTCGGATCCCATTGCAGGGTCCATCATCAGGGCTGATGTGTTGTCTTGAATGTTGGTGTTGTGGTTAAGTATCGGCTTGCAATACCGTGCCGAAGTCATGATGTGTTTGTATTGTGTTGTATGTATGATTCATCTGTTGTCTGATCACTATCTCTGCGGAGTCTGCGACGAGAATGACTTTGAAGCGCCGGATACCAAGATGTGTTTAATTTGAGACCATCATCTCTATTGATGTTTATCGGAT
>JADDOH010006797.1:0-10145 GCA_016648135.1 Agrypnia vestita | reverse complement strand
CTCCGGCAGCGGCGGAAGTGTCGGCAGTTTCGCCCCTTTCGCGTCAGCCCGCCGTCCGGCTGTCAGCAGGTGGGCGGTCGCCCTCTCGTGTACCCCGAAGTGCAGGCACCCCCGGTAGAAGTCGACCACCGCCCGCTGCTCATTCAGCCACTCGCTCCCCAGGATGACGCTCTCGCGGAGTCCATCCGCCACCAGGAATCTGTCCTGGCCTTCGCTCCCAGCGATCGCCCAAGACAGCCGGGTCTCCGCCAGAACCCTCATCGCCGCCCCGGATTCCGCCAGGTTTATCCGCTCTAGGGGACAATCCCGGAGCTGCTGGTGGGGCACCAGGCCCGCCCGCACCAGGTTGTGTGAGGCTGCAGAGTCCACCAGCGCCTCGTACTCCTGCCCCGATATCGTCATCCTCACTCGCGGTAACGTGGAACGCAGGCCGGGAGTCGCGTGACATTCCGCCCCCGGCCCGCACGCGGTGGTATTTCCCGCGAGCACACTCGGTTTGTAACCGTCCCTCTCGGAACACGGTTCGCTGTTCGCGATACATTGTGCCACACGAGAAAAAGTCTCTACCACTGTCTTATAAACGTCGTGCAGCACAAGTACCAGCAGTACGACGCAGGCGAACACCACTCGCGTCGTTGTCCCGGCGATGGGCAGCAGTGACCGCTTTGCGTAGTCCGCCCACTCTGCCGCCCGCTCGTTGTGATGGTCGCCGCGCTCCGCGCATGCGACCGTCCCCTGCGTGGTCGCCGTAGCGGCGGGCACCGAAACCCGCATGGTATCGGTGGCTCGTTCCACCTCCCGGTCGACCAGCTTGCTCCCGCCCTCGTCGGTTATTGGCGGCGGCCCTGGGCGGGCCCGCGTCCGGTCGGGTCCCCGCCCGGGCGATTCCCGTTTCCCATCGTCTGCGCGAGGTACGCATTCCTCTCCGTGCAGTCCCGGTTGAAGTGCCTCCCAGGGCAGTAATAGCATTTCGGGAGCCCCCCTCGCGGTTGGAGTTTCCTAGGCGGGGGCGCCACCACCTGGGGCTGGCGCCAGTTGCTCCTGCCTGGTGGCTCCGGTGCTTGCAGCTTCCGTGGCTGCTGGTAGCGGACCGCTGCTGGTGGCGCCTGGTGCCCCGGCTGCTCGTGCTGTTCCCGCCCTTGGCGGCCTTCCGGGAGCTCCTGGCGCTCCCGCCGGTCCTGGCGCTCCTGGCGCTCCAGAGGCCTCCCGAACAGCGGCTCCCGCGGGAAGTCCATAGACGAGACCCGCGCCTTCAGGGTCTCGAAGGTGTAGGTACCGAAGACTAGACCCGCCTCGAGGACGTCTCGGTACCTTGGCCTCATCAGGGCGATGATGTCGGGGCACGCCCCGTCCATTGGTTCGGCTCCGTGCAGCCTCTCGTACACCAGCTGCTTCCGCTGGAGGAAGCTGACGCCGCTCTCGTCTCCGCGTTGCGGGTCTCCGTACAGGCTGACCAGCAGCGAGGACCTGGCCGCCTTTACGCCGTAGCGCTGGCGTAGTTGGGCGCTGAACTCCGCCCACGTCCAGCGTCCGCCCGAGTGTGGTCGCCACCACTGGCGAGCCTCGCCCCTCAGGCGTTGGGCGGCCTTCTCCACTTGGGTGACTGCCGCGCAGCCCACCGCCTGGAAGAATGCCTCGCACGCTCCTATATACGGCTCTGGGTCCTCCTCGGCCAGCCCACTGAAGTGGTCCTCCAGGACCCTCGGCACGCATGTTTGCCGCTGCATGGTGCCGGCGTCTGCAAAGCGCTCGGGCCGTTCGTCTGTTTGCAGACCTGCGTCGACGCCCTCGGCGTTCGCTCCGTTCATGTTGCCGCGGGTTGTGGCCCTCTTGCTCATCTCGCGTGTATGGGACCCTTTACACGTCCCTTCGGTATACGCGAAATTGAACAACTAACCCCGCAAAGCCAGAACGCGACGAAGTCTCGGCAGCCTTATATCACGTCTTAGTTTCTCTATGCTCACGTCAGTGTTTGTGTTCGCGATCTGTCAAAGTCGCTCGGGGCGAGCAAGGTGTCGGCTTTTTTCCTTTCTTTATTATTAAACTAAGCTCAACCGCAGGATAAAGATAACACCAACATTCTCACAATTTGTTTCCGCCGGCGCCGAAACGATGTCTGTCACACTCCAAAGATGCGTGGCAGAAATCTGATGTTATTCTGTCTATATATTTTTTTTGTTGCTATTTCTTATTTTTATTTTTGTTCGTTTATTAATAGCCTACGACAAGCGTATACAGCCGTAGTTAAATATAATAAAATAAACTGAGGACGCGATTAGGTTTGCGGCATCCTAATAATTATTAATATTTCTATTCTACTGCCTACTGATGGAAGAGAAAAGAAAATACACAATTTATCATTCTATGAACTAAATATGACGATTTACTAATCCAAAAAAAACATAACCCTCTTGTTCGCGAAAAAAAAATCTGTCAATTACTAGGTACTAGGCGTTAAGGACAGAAACATTTTATTTAGTACTTTAATCGACACTGGGTTGGTATCTTTCCTTATATGCGGAGACCTCTGTGTTCGGCTGGCCGCACTACCTTTCGGCCTAGTCGGGCTTTCTGGAAGCTATGATTTAGCGGGCCTTCGAACCAAACCACCCGGTTTCGTCCGCCGCGCTTCCCTCCCCTCGCCGCTAGGTGTCGCTCCCTCGATAAAGTTTGTTCCCTGTTATTGTTATCTTACTAGCTTACAATAAGAAACTTATCGGGGAAAATCTATTATGATCTGACCTTAATTAATACTAAAACCCGGGGCGCCAGGTACTTTAAGGTATAAGTACCAACCGATCGGCTTGATTCTATTATCCCTCGTTTCACTCGCTTGATATCAGTGTCTTTAATCTAAATCTCAGGGTGGGATCCGCTAGAGAAGCCCTTTCCCGGCGTGCGTTATACGCACGAGCCCCGCGTTGGAAGCGCCACTTGATATACCGGAGTCGGGGGGGTAAGGTCTGAGGGGTCAGAGGTGTGAGAGGTGATATAAAAATCACGGTGTGGTAAACCGGCCGGGAGATCTCAGATCTACGTATGCCGGCGGTTACGCCCTCCCCTAGGTACAATCAAAACGTCAGGTGACTGACTAGGACACTGATATCTCGAGGCGGGTGAAGGGATATAAAAATAATAAAATCGAAACAATTTTACAAGTTTCTATATTGGGCACTGTAGCAAATTAATTTACATGAAACATTAATCTTAACTTACATACGACGCAGCAAAGTGGTTACTAATTTAAAAATTACATGAACCCTAATTTAGAGGGAGAGGACAAAATTATAAACAAAGAAAGAAAAAAGACAAAACACATAAAAAATCTGATCTTACTGCTAAAATGGATGGTGACGAGATTAAATTAACACTTCGGTAGAAACAGGTGGGCGGAGAAAAAGTCTTTAGATCGGGGTAACCTGTTTCGGAGAGTTCGGCAGGTGTCTTCTTCGTGCTGCTTCGTGGTGGGCGGCGGCTTCTGGCGTCGGCGTCGTCCTCTGACTGTGCAGGCTACGTCGGCGGCTTCTGACGTCGGCGTCGTGGCGGTCGGCAGCGGGGCGTCGCTTCTTTTGTCACTGGGCGTCGCGGCGGTACACTGTGCGTCGCGGTTTCTGATACGACGTTTCTGGCGTCGCGATGCCGATTCGGTGGTCGCTACCGTTCGGACTTACTTTCTTCGAGAGTTACCAGGGTATTCGGCCGGACCGATTTTACGGGTCAGGCTAGAGTTCCTGGTTTCTCCACCTTCAGCTTCTAACTTCAACTCATCACTCCACTCAACTCCTAACTGGTTTCTTGGCGGCTGGCTTCGCCTTATATTCTCTCCCCGGCGGCCCAGGGTGTGGTCGCGGGGGCTCGAGGGGAAGCCTCCAGTTGGTCTTTCGCCGATTGGCTCCCTTGATGTCCGCCCCCGTCGTTCATTCGTCTCTCCAGGTCCCGATTGACGCTATTGGTTACTGAACCCAATGTTGCCTCCGTTCCGCCCCCTATTGTTCTCCCAGTTTGCGGCTAATCTCGATGCTTCTCTGGTATGTAGGCCTAAACACTTTGTTATTTCACGAACGCTTTGTTCACTGTTCATATCCCTATCCCGTCACCAAAAAAACATTGCAAAATGAATTAAACTTAAGGAAAATATTACAGTACAAATTGGCAAAGGCGGAAAATTGAAAACACAAATTCGCATCAACACTTATTACCCAAAAATAAAACTGCTTACATATACATACTTAATTAAATCGACACGCCAGACATATTTTTATCGACCAGTTATTTCTACCATTATTGACTAATTACATGGGATTGACGCAGGGTTTCATTAGATCACAGTAAAATTCCTTGAGTATGCATTACAATATTAATCTTATTATTAAGTCGTCGGTTTGATTCTTACAGTAGGCCTCTCAATATTTAACGTTATTTATACATTACATCGTTATAGGTCAATCCTTATCATTAACATTGATTTAACGTTATTTATACATTACATCATTACAGGTCAATCCTTATCATTTACATTTAAAATTTACCACTCCGCATATCCTCTTCCTTTCTTTTTCTTTTTAATTTTTTTTCTTTAACAATGACAACATGTACTTGATACTTAGTTTTATTTTTAATTTTAGCTTAAATAAAACAAGCTATCGTACTTCTTAGTTGGACCAAACATATTTGTCAATATGTGACATAGAGATACAAAACAAAGGGCTAAAATTATACAGACATCGTGGCATTTCTTAGTGAATCAATTAACATAAAAACTTATTTACATGGGATACATGCTTCAAGCGGGTCCCCTAATGTTAATGTTCTGTATACATCTTTGTAATTTCTTTTGGGATTACAAAGTACATGAATTTGCATCAACGCCACTTTCCCGAAAGGAATGCTTACATATACTAACATAATCAAATTCGATAAACATTTTTTTTCAAGAAATTATGTTAAACCTTATTACTAGAAGAACAATTAAGAAAACTTGGCGTAAATTAATTAATGTAACATTATTTACACCTAAATAATGAAAATTCTTACTTCAATATGTAAGCTGGATTGAATGCAAAACATTTTTTTTGGACTTTCATTATACTAATCATTATCTTATCAAATCAGCTTTCTTCCACCCCTGGTATAAGAATATAAGAAAAGAATAAAAATAGAGAACACTAAAAAAAATATATAAGCCACATTCCACCAGGCAGACAATTGAAAATTTTCCAAACAAGAATTATTTTGAGCTTTATTATTACTAGATTAAAACAACTATTTTAAAATAGACCGACAAATTATATTGCTTAAACGAGTAATCAAAACAATAATTGCATGTTTACAGATAGGTTATATACCTACAACCTACAAATTTGTATAAAAAAAAAAAACGCAATATTGGGAGCTTAAATAACTAATGACAAATTAACATTATTCTTAAAAATAATTAAAACTCACAAATTAACATTATTCAACTAGGTGTATGTAATATATGAAAACATAAGACATGAAAGCCTCAATCTAAAGTAATATTAATGTTTATTCCAACACAGTATTTACTTATTTGCAATTAATTAACTATTTTGTTTCAACCCCGTGTGCTAAAATTCGTTCTGCAGACAGATTTCAAAAGACTAAAAAGTCGGAATCTTATATCTCTTCAACCGTGTTACATTTTTTCACGAGATAATATTCTATCACGTTATATATTATATATTACATCAATATCAAACATCGTCGGCAATAATACAATCAAGTTTTTTTCCCTTTTGTCACGATCAATACATTTTTTATTATTTGCTCCAAGTTAGATTAATTCGGGATGATCTCGTTATTATTTCAAATTGCAATGTCCCGTTCATTTCGGTACTTAACAATAGAATACAGAATAAATGAGAAAACTACATATAAAACGAGTAACATCCACCTGCAGAGGTGGCCTGGGTTATCTAAACCTTACTTAAATTAAACATATCAGTTGCTCATTAATTAGGTACATATTACATTGATATTATGATTCACCACTTTGCCTCAATTTCTAATTCGGCCTCTACCTTCTTAATTGATTTACCCCTGTTATCTTTATTGATAATGACCGCCTGGTCGTGCGTTGCGGGATCTTCGCGCCCTTATAATAATAATATAATTTATACGATCCTACATCTCGCGGATACTGTCGCCATGTGGGGGATCGGTATGTCAGCGCTTTCTAAAACATCTCTATTGTCTGTCGAGGACAATAGTAAGTTTACTGCGACGACTTTCGGAATTATTATCTTGTTTTTCTAAAAAATGTCTTTCCCAAAACAATGGCGACTTCTCTAACAAACGCAGCTTTCTAAACCGTTGTCCCATGTGTTCGCATTTGGCCAAGATGTTCTTTCTATTGTTTAATCGGGGTTAGAGATATACGTCCCGCTGCAAGAAAAGGTTTACCGTTTTTTACCCTTCCAAGATGTTACTTAAGAACAAAAGGTTGCGAACGTATTGTCCATCCTAACAAAAGGCCGTGCACTCTTAATGTCTTGGCGATGCCCAACGCCCTCGGCAACCCTAACTTTCTAATTCATTGTTTCATATGTTTTATGGCGGGCTATCCTAAGACGATCGTCCGTCGCAATGTTATTTTTTTGAACAATAGGTCACATATTTCGTCCTCGAACAAAAGATCGAACATGCCGGGGCTGTGACCACATGGCGCGTGATCTTCGAAACATGGGCGCTTTGATTTCGGTATTGCCCTAGGACAAAATTAATAACCTGGTTCGCGTCATATTCCGGTACATCAATATCTTTGACCGGGTTTTAAAATGACGCAACGATTACCGCAGAGACTATTTTTGTTCTTTTATTTTAAATTTATAAAAATTCTTAGAAATGTACCTCGTAATATAAAACGACGTGCTTGCTAAGTTAGCGGTGTAACATTCGCCTCATAATTTAATAATGGTCCAAATTTGGAACCTCATCTCAGGGGTCCACCAAGTTATTTCTATTTTCATAGCACAAGTGCTTAGCTTATTTCTAAAACAGTTGAAAATAAAATATTGTGAAACAGTAAGATTATGGACGCGTATTTCGCGTACGCATAGCTATTTTAATCCGAAAAGAGTATAAATCTGAATCAAGACATTTATACCTACTCATACCAAATATTGACTAGAGAACGTAACATCGTATTCTTGTATTGACAAACAACTATATGCCATTTTTGAGGCTTCCAAAAACATTACAATTGTTACATTTACGATGTCATCGGCATTCCTCCTGTAAGATATTACTTTCCTTCGCACGATCTTCTCACTTGTTGCCCTAATATTTAATTGTTAAAATAAATGAACTAAGCATCTCATTATCTCTAAGCTCCACTCTATCAGGGTATGTTCTGACAGTTATGTGTGACAAAGTTGAGAAAAATCTAAGAAGCTTTCAAAATATGTACTATTTTATTTCTTGAATGTCTAGAAGAGGATTCTCCAGAAATTGAGGTAAACCACATCTCAAAATTTTTAACTTTATTTAGGTGATGGGCAAAGAAAACATTTTATAACTTTGCACACCAGCTCTAGGGTGACCATGATGTAATATACAAATAACTGTGCACCCACCTCGAAGGTCATTTGAGTACTGACCCATAGATAACATAATATATACTGACCCACCCTGTCAACCAATCATGGCAAGAATAGCTACTAATACAGTTGCTGGCAAACATCTTGAAATTTTACGGCGTAGTGGGGTGAAGTTTGCGCATATACCATTCCACCAAAGAGACCCAAATTTTGCCTTCTGCGTATTCCCCCATTACGCCAAAGAATTTCAAGAAGTTTGCCGGCAACTGTACTAGTGATGGTATTTTAACTGGTCCCAGAATTCCATTTTTTTTGTTTTGTATATATTATATACAGGGTGGAACAGAGCGAGTCCACAATAATTTACAGATGGATTATGAGTTGAAATGAAATTTCGGCATCATATGACATCAAAGTTTGCTTTTTTTCAATATTTCTGACTTATTTTTTGCAAAACATTAGACCACCATTACAGTAACTTATATTTAATATGAAAAATTAATTCCTTTTAATACAAGTCAAATACAATGATAAAAACCTTCCAATTCCAATTGGAATTTTAAGGATTTTTATTATTTTATTGAAAAAAATGAATTTTTCGTAATCGATATAAGTTACTGTAATGATACTTCAACATTCTGTAAAAAATAAGTCAGATATATTGAAAAAATATGCAAACTTTGATATTGCATAACTCCATAACTATTGATATTATTTCATGGTTGCTTGAACATTTTCGACTCATAATTAAGGTAGGAATCCGCCTGTAAAGTATTGTGGACTAGCTCTGTTACACCCTCTATATATTGATGACTGGTAACTGATTTTTCACAATTCAACAGTCAATCATGTGTACTAGACAACAGTCAGCAATTGATCCTCTTCTTTTTGTGCCCTATGCGTTCAACGGACGTTGGCTATTGATATCATTGCAAATTTCAAATAACTGTACCATGAATGACCGGTTGAAATGATAGTATTATTTTAACTGATCATTCATGGTACAGTTATTTGACTAATTGATACACTCTGTATATTATACACATTCGTATCAGAGTATAAAAAAATGCATAGTTATGAAATGCAGTCTCAACATTAATATGAACAACACAAAGTAAAACAAAAATGAATTGATTTATATGTATTTTTCATGAAGTGTAGATTTTAAAATATTTTATTAAGTAATACAAATATATATTTCTTAAAATGTTGACAAAGCTATGCACCATTTTTGCAAACCATGTTGAATTCCTCTAACAAGGGCAGTCAACGCAACGTGATGAAAGATTTTTGCCAAAAATCTTCCATCACAATTGAGATTTGTTTCTGATTGCGTTGTTGATTAGCAACTGATTTTTTGCACGGGCAATCATCGGTGCTAAACAAAAATGATATCTTAGTTATCAATCATCGACACAATCAATACAAATCCTAAATACCTGTACCAAAAATAACCGGTTAAAATAACGATTTAACCATCACTAGAGTAGTAGCACTTATGGGTCATCCATAAAGTACGTCACACAAATTTCGTGATTTTTTGACCCCTCCCCCTGTCCTTGTCACAGTTGGTCACATTTGTGTGATCACCCCCTCCCTAGTGTGACGACGACATATTTAGCAATTTTACATTTAGAAATTGACAAATAGACAAAACACTTAGCATTCGATGGATTCACCGTTCGGGTGCCGGGTCCATCGCACTGCAGAGAGGGGAGCCGAGAACAGTGCCTGGGACTTGTGACCCAGGTGTTGGTTTAAGGGGCCCCCTTATGATGCATCAGCACTCACCTCCACTGTTTCGGTCTCTCTCCCTGCCTAACCAAATCCGATAAGACTCCGTTAGTGCCGTTTTCGATACGCATTCTAATATGGAACTAACGGAAGATCTGGATAAGCCAAGATCTTTCAGTAAGACGTATAGGGCTTTTGCCGATAAACCTCTTGCGCCTACCTCTATCATATATCGGCGCGTGTGGCGGTATTTGTGTATTTATCAAAGGGCTCACAGGCGACCGGTGCGTGACATTAATAGAGCGAGTGTGAACTCTCCAACAAAACAATTTAAACCGTATATTCATACAGATACAGTTGGAAATATTTTTAGTTTTTCTTTAATATGTAGTTCAAATTTGGCATTTTAACACTTAGATGTAAGTATTAGATTTTGAAATGTGACGTCACGAAACTTAGGACCCTTCCCACCCCATGTCACACAATGTCACAATTCGTCGACCCCCTCCCCCCCTCTTAACGTGTGACGTACTTTATGGATGGCCCCTTACGATGAGTATCATTTGAAATAAATGTTGTAATTATGCAAAAACTTTTTTTATTTACAATTTTGATTATTAAAATAACATCAAATCTTGAGAAACTGAAACGCCTATACTCGTGATACTTGTTAACACGCTCTATCAATGGCGTTTCATACACATTCAAATATTTCCTGGTTTACGTGTTTGTTTTGTTTCCAAAAGCGGCGGGCCCGGATGTGGGGACTCTCTGGTCCCTTTCGGTGACACCGTGAAGGCTTCTTCAAATTCTTGTTGTGCTGTCATTCCTTCTCACACTTCGTAATGTTTT
>JADDOH010006796.1:0-16781 GCA_016648135.1 Agrypnia vestita | reverse complement strand
TTTATTTAAGACACATTTTACTGCAGTTTAAGTATTTATTCTTGCATAATCAAATCCCCTAGTAAACAATACAACAATTATTATAAAAGATATTATTTCGGTAATTACTATTATTTCGATGATCTATTAATTGCAACAAATTAATAGATCATCGACAAATAGTAAAGCATATGTGGTAAAGTCTGTTTCGACTTTACATAAAGACAGTAATCATACTTGCATCTGCGAAAACCAGGAATCAGTCGTTATTGAAGCATTCATACCACTGCCGCTAGCTTTTACTGACTGCCGCTAGCTCTCTTGGGCATTAGTTGTTCATATTGCACAGGGGCTTATTAAGTGATACAGAATGTGTTTCTATTAAAATTTAATTGCTTTAAAATGGATTAACAAAGAATTTTCGTAAGCTAAAACATAAAATAAAACAGCATTGGCGGAGCACGTTACACGGATAACTTAATTCTTATCATGATATTTATAGCAACACTAGCTGGTTGGCCCGGCTTCGCTCGGGACCATAATTTGGTAAGCATAGAATTGTTTTGACGTCTCTTTTTTTGTTGGTTTCGGCACCTGTGATTGGATTGCCTTGCTGAACCACCTTCGCTTTGCCAAAACATCAACAGATATTTTAGCACACTATCATAACACCCTAGAGAAAACTTTCCAAAGCTTTCTAGAACATTCCAAAATCTTATAGAACTTTCTGGAATCGTCTAGAACTTTCCCTTTCCAGAACCTTCTAAAGCATTAAAATTCTTTCTGGAACCTCTAGACCCACCGAAGCACACCCCCACTCAGTTTGGAATCTTATAGATCTTTCTGATAGCTTGAAAAACTTTCTCTTTACGGAACTTTCTAGAGTAAAAACTTTCTGAAACTTTCTCTATCCAGAACATTCTAGAGAATTCTGGAACCTTCTAGACTCACCGATGAACTTAGCCACTCGGTTTGGAAACTTATAGAATCTTTTGAACTTTCTCCTTCCAGAACCTTCTAAAGCATTCGAGAACCTTAATGAACGTTCTGAAACCGATACACTCCGCCACTCAGTTTGGAACCTTATAGAAATTTTAGGAATCTTCTAGAACGTTTTCCTTCCAGAACTTTCTAGAGCGGATTTTTCCGGAACCTTCTAGACTTACCGACACAGTCGGCCAACCCATTCTGGAACAATCTGACGCATTTGCGGCCTTCTCATAACAAACAATGTGCTATAATGCACATCACCCACTCCCACCCACGGACAGCCAACCCCACCAAAGTCGCAAATTTTCAATGTGACACCAAGGGCTATCTTCCACCATAATCATCATGTTTGTGAAGAAAACTTGGCGGGTGGGAAACACGAGTTTCTTTACATATATATATATATATATATATAATGAAATCAATATGTATATATTGATTTCACACGCAGGCCAGCATCACACTTAGTATCGATGTGACGGACGAATCTAATACATCAGCATTTGACAACCTGCCTACTGTTAATATGAAAGGAGGTCTTCCTGCGTCCGTAGACGTAGTGTATATTTTCGATTGCAGATACAATTGAACTGTGAACGTGAAAATATTTCTTATACTAAACAAAAACCAGTATGCCTAAGCACATGTTTTTTGAAGTTTGATTTGTGATTACAGGAATAATTGCATTGTGAACATGAAAACAGTTTTCTTCAATGTGCTTAAGCACATGTGCCTTCAAGTTTGTTTTCTGAATGCATGAATAATTGCACTGCGAAAATGATAATATTTTTACTCCAGTGTGGTTAACCTTTTGAACGCTATTCCCAGCCCTGAGTTTCCCGTACCCACACGCGGCACGTTTTTCTGAATACTCAAATATTCATTAAATCATCGAAATAGTCCACTTACGCGCAATTTATCACCGAAGATAAAGATAAGAGGTTATGTTGTTATATTTGAAACCTAATAACACAATAATAAAAACTCAAAGGATGTTTATAAATGAATAAACAAAAACTCCATACAAAAAACATACCTCGCCTACGTTTGTCGTCGCGCACCATTCCCGCCCGATGTGTGTTTAGACCACTGCGTTGATAAGCACAAGTGGACAGAAGAATCACTTGTGAACGTAAACAAATGGATGGTTTATGGGAAAGACACTCACACCACACATTTAACTGTCTATATTGTTTTTACACGCTAATAAATTTCAGTATCTGGAGTCATATTTTTTTGGAGCTGTGATATATTTTAAAACACGGTTGTAAACACAAAGATACGTCGCATTCCTTACATAAGTATCTCGTGAGCTGCATTATTTTATTTTGTAATCGGCATATTCGACATCGTCTTCGGGGATTTTTTAATTTGTCAGTTGGAGGAATTAATTCTGCCATATGCTTTGTAACAAACTTAGGTAATATCCGAAACGGATTGCTGTGGACTG
This sequence comes from Agrypnia vestita, assembly GCA_016648135.1. Taxonomy (NCBI): domain Eukaryota; kingdom Metazoa; phylum Arthropoda; class Insecta; order Trichoptera; family Phryganeidae; genus Agrypnia; species Agrypnia vestita. Next base: position 14,362 of record JADDOH010006796.1, on the reverse strand, counting down.
ATGATGACGTTGCAGGTTGTGATGTTTGATAAATCTCGGGTTTATATTTCTCAACAAGTTGAATGATGACTGCCAGTTGAAAATCAGCTAAGGGTTTTTTTATTCCGGTTACTTGGGTATATACGGAATGTGAATTTAATAAAAATAGATCTATTATATGGAATGCGACTTTCTTGTACCATTTTTGTCTTTCTCATGCAGGATAAACATCATGTCCGTTTTGTCAACAGCTCCCATTGATTTATTGTAGTCTATAATAGCGGATGGTTTTTGAATAGGCTGTTTGGTCTTATAATGAATTTTTCCGGTCTCTTTAAAGGATTCATCATGCAAAGTAGTAAGCATGTGAACATCCCTCTTATCACGCCATTTTAATGCCAAGAGAGGACCGAGGTTCTTCGACTCAAATTCACCTTTTTTTAATTTTTTGAATTTTGGCATTCCCTTACGGTTTATTTTTACTGATCCACAAGCATTTGTTTTTTCTGCGTGTAAAAATTCGAATAACTTTGGGCTAGTATACCAATTGTCACAATACAAATTGTGACCTTTGCCAAAATAGTCTTTTAAAAGTGTGGTCACAACGGCGCCGGTTATTCTCAAGTTATGATCATCAGTATAGTCAGTCCCTTTTCCACAATATATAATAAAATCTAAAATATATCCAGTTTTTAAATCACATAACACAAACATTTTGATTCCGAATCGATGTCGTTTTGAGGGAATAAATTGCTTAAAAATTAGCCTACCTTTAACCTGTCCGGTAGTATGACCGTACATGTGCGGTCAGACGAAACTATTCCAGAAAGAGTATGACCGTACGCGTACGGTTGCGCTTAAAAATGAATTATTATTCGATTTCTTCCGAAAAACCGAAGGGTGCTGTCATCTGTGAACCAATTGTCATAACTTTTCAAAGTTCGTAGTCAAATACCTATAATACCGACGGAGTAATTAACATTTTAAATATCCCGTGACGTCATCAGTCCGCCGTTGTAAGTAATCAACTGGTAATCAACCTTTTCTGGCAAATTGCGGTTCAAACGAAATATATCTTTGGTGTTTTGGTTTTAACTGATATGGATGTTGATATTTTTTAAGTGTGTGTATCTTCCCGATAGTGATTTTTAACTTTAAATTTAGTTTTTGACAATTGAAATACGTTTCAAAAGCTGTGCACTGTTCACATTGTGAAACAATCGTAATAACATTCGTTGCGCTGCACGTGCGCCGGAAGGGATTCCGGGTAATTTGGATCCTTTTTTGCCGTGCTTTGACCTGTTTTTGTCATTAGTGTTTATTTTTGGTTGGGTGTGAAGATAACGGTTTCGTGTATTTTTCAGTGTGGATATTTATTTTTACTCCGAACTATATTTGTGTTTGATATCATATCGATAATTCATTTAATTTATATATTTTGTACTTATTTGTTTTATAAAAATGGGAAACCCGTTGAACGAACAAGACATTGTCAACTTTTTGATCGAAAGTGAAGATGAGAATGTGTACGAAGATCTTGAATGTTTGCCGATACATTCGGGTAGCTCATCTGATGAATCTGATACATCCGATGAGGATGAATCTGATGAATCCGATACATCCGATGAGGATGAATCTGATGAATCCGATACATCCGATGAGGATGAATCTGTTCCTTCATGTTCAACATCTAAAAAGAGAAAAGTTGATCTGCGTAAATGGGATCACGGTGAGTTTACGCCCATTATACATGAATTTGATTCCAGGAACTCAAGCATAAGATCAAATATTCCTGTTAGTGAAAATTCGTCAGAAATTGACTTTTTTGAGATATTTTTCACGCAGGATATTATCAAGATGATTGTTAGTGAAACGAATGTGAACGAACGCTGCAAAAATTTCTTTGGACGTTTCTCTGAAGTCCAAAATGAAGAAATGGAATAACACCACTGAAGCCGAAATCTATGTGTTTTTAGCCACCATTATGCTTATGGGTCTTGTGGGAAAAAACTCACTGAAGAAATACTGGTCAAATAATCCAATATTTGAAACACCAAGTTTTATTTTCCCAAGATAGATTTTTACTTTTGCTGCGAGCCCTTCATTTTTGTGACAACGATATCAGAACAGATAAATTATGGAAAATAAGAAATCTTCTGGATCCACTGAAAACTATTTTCAAATCTACTTTTTATCCATTTAAGAATTTGTGTGTAGATGAGAGTCTCGTATTGTGGAAGAGAAGACTTTCATTCAAAATTTATATACCCTCAAAACGGCATAGGTTTGGGATCAAGTTATTTGTGCACTGCGATGCACTCACTGGCTATGTTTTAGATATTATTGTGTATACTGGCTCTCAATCAGACATTGAAATGAACCCGATTGATGACATTGGTATATCAGGTTCAGTTGTTACCACTATGCTGAAGGATTATTTAGGGAAAGGTCACAGACTTTTTGTAGATAACTGGTATACAAGTCCAGCTTTGTTTTACTTTTTACACAAAAATAAAACAAATGCATGTGGAACAGCTAGAGCAAACAGAAAAAACATGCCGAAATTCGGTAATGAAAAAATGAAAAAAGGCGAAATGAAGTCTTTGTATTCTGACAACCTCATGGCGCTAAAATGGCACGATAAAAGAGATGTCATAATGCTCACTAACATGCATACAAATGCGATGATTGTTAGCAATAAAATTGACCATTGCACGGGAGAAAATAAAATTAAGTCAGAGGTTGTTGTAGACTATTCAAAAAATATGGGCGCTGTTGACAAAGTGGACCGCATATTGGGCTTTGTAGACAGTTCCAGAAAATCCATAAAATGGTATAAAAAAATTTTCTTCAGATTAATTGACATAGGTACGCTAAATGCTTTCTTTTTGCATCGTTTGAAAACGCAAAAGGTCTTAACATTTAGTGAATTCCGAGAAAATTTAGTCGCTCAGATGGTCGATAAATACCACACACAAAGGCCGGCATTATCTGGAGGAAGGCGAGTAGTGGATCATCCAACTCGCCTTTCAGGGAAACATTTTCTCCGTCCCGTACCACAAACTGCAGCCCAAGGAAGGCGAACTCAGCGACAATGTCATGTCTGTAGACATACAGCAGTTCGACCTCAAAAAAGAAGGGAAACAAAATATATGTGCACCGACTGCAATCTTGCATTTTGTGTGTATCCATGTTTCGAGGACTACCACACAAAAAAACAATATTAGTTTAATGAAATCTTGTGCTCGTGTACATACAATACCTCTAATAAGAAGTGTGCGCAATAGACATATAGATATATTGAATAGACATATTGAATAAAGTGAATTTTGTAATGAAAATAAAAAAGTTGTTGTGCATTTAATAATATTGTGTATTGTGTATTTAGTGTGTAATTGTATTTAATCGTAAGTGTACGAGTGTGAAAAGAAAAATAACATTTTATATTTCTCATTCATCTTGGCGTAATTCAAATTGTGGTAAGTCAATTCAATTTTTTTGTGTTCAAAACATCATTTGTTCTGATTGACCGATGGTTGACGATTTATGGAAAATATTGTTTGTTATTTCCTTTTAAATCGCTTATTATTGATTTTTTTGTGCTACTTTCTAAGTAAAAATGTATTGTTTTTTCACGTTCTATGATTTGTCATATTTTTTTAAATATTTTTTAAATATTAAAAAAACTCACTCCCGTGGTACAGTTTTCTTGTCAAAAACTCACTACCGGACAGGTTAAATACAATTATACTTTCGTCTATACATAAATTTTCGTAAGGTATCACTGAGTTTTTGAATGTTTTTCGGGTGTATTCCAAAAGTAAGCGAATTTTATAGAGAGGATCTGTAGAAGGTGAATTCGAGTCACAGAAATGTAAATATTCCAATAATAACTGATATCGGTCTCTAGGCATGATCAGTCCGAATACTGGTGAACTCAGAAAAAGATTCGTACTCCAATACTCTTCAATAGTCACATGTACATTTCTGGTCATCAGCATTGTTATTGCAAAAAATAAATACATTTCCGGAACATTCGTGTCTTTCCATTTGTGACTTCGAGACTTTGGGCCAAACTCTTTTGTATTTTGAAGAAAACGGTAGTACTTATTGGTTTCTTTTACTATTTCTTCCATTATCGAGAAACTCAAAAAGAATTCGAAAAAATCTCTCTCTGTAGAATCTTCATTTAATTGTGCAGAACAAACACCCGATTGAAAATCGTCAAATTCATGTACTATCGGAATGTGAGGTCCAGATACCCAGGAACGCAATATTTTTTCACTTGTAGATCGGTCGGCCTGATATTCAATGTCAGACATTTCCGACGGATCGTAGTCTTCTTCAGACATTTCAAATTCGGAATCCAACATAATTTCTATCTCACCATCATTTAAAAAGTGGGCCATATTGATTAAATTGTAGGATTAAAATTAAAAAATAATATTTAGTGTAACGGACAGGATGAATGATAGCCCTGAAAAGAGCCTCCTCAAAGAAGATGACATTGCCGAGTTCCATGGCTCGCTGCGGACACCGATCAAGGTGGACCTGTGACGACATCTTATTCACGGGCGACCGGGCAGGACGCCGGTGCGTCATCACCACCCTGAGGACCGTAAAGACGGGTCCTATGCTTTGATAAATTTGTGAACAAATTTATGTATGAAAATTTATGAAAATAAAATAGTTGTGACATGTTTAAATTATTACATATTATTGTAAGAACCTAAATATTGACATATATGAATGTACTTTGTCACATGTTTATTTTCAATAAACGAGAAAATCGCTGATGCGATAGACCGGGGTGGTGAGTGTAGCCAACTGTATGGCATAAAGACAGATATAAGAAATATTATTGAATATTTCCGAGTGACGGCCAACTGTATGGCGGGAAGACAGATACAGGAAATATTATTTCCTACGGCTAACTGTATGGCCTGACAGACAGAATTACGAAATATTGTTTAATATTTCAACATATGTATCCGAGGACAGAGAGTTGGTATGCGAAGGAAAAACGGGCTGCAGACCGATTGTTTCCGATAAGTCGCGAAGCCATATCTTGTCAGATCTCGGAGAAATCTACATATAACTAAACAGTGTTTATAGGCCTAGCGACGGGGCTTATCACTAATAAGGTCCCGGGCGCAACAGCCACCGAAAAACGGTATTTGTACCAACAAATACGAGAATTTTCGACCCAAAATTGATTTTCTTATATTTACGAAAAACGAGGGTTTTTTCAATGAAATTGGTATCAAACCATAATATTTTTGCTAAACAAAGCCATTTAGACTAAAATCTGAAAGAAAATCATATAAATAAAAAAGTAAAAATTTTCACATTTTTCAGCAGTGGTCCAATGTCGATAAGGGTCATTTTTCAGTCAAAACTTTGAAACTGTCTTACAGACGCTACAACAGCCGGATCAACTTAAAATATTTTTTGTTGAATTCCTTGCATAAGAATCTACCCATTTTACATGTTTTTACATACCTACCTTGTCAGGGGGCGCACCTGAAAAATAAATGAAAATTAATTTTTTGCGACCCACTTTGAAATATTTATAAATGACTGAAATTTTATTGTACATAACTAAAACTGATATCAAAAGTTACACCCATGTGGGCTCTTTATAAACTGCATTAACAAACATGTATAAACCATAGTTAACAAATTTTATAAATTTAATTGTGAAATTTTCCTGAGCAAATACCGCTGCGATCGGTACATATTTTTTGATAAAAAATTAACTTCGGTCTTGCGGGTCCAGGCAATCACGTCATGCTATAAGCAAGACATAGCACCATGTAAATGACGTGATGAAAACCCCGGGGGGGTGGCGTAAAAATTCTAAATAATTTTTGAATTCTGTAAATAAAACTTTCCGAGCTATTTTTTAGACAATTTCGCGGGCGCGAACGCGCGATAAAAACTCTCTGTGATTGGCTCCCGGAAATAAGCCGGGAGGTATTAAATTTGTGTATAAATTAAACTTCCGTCGGCGTACAGATTCATTCCGTTCTGTGCTTTATACGTCGTCTGGACCACTTCTTCTGACTTTTACTCAACACCTCTGACCTCTGCTCTACCTACTGTTTTTGGATTTTGGAACTTCAACTGGACTACCTGCAACCGGATAATTCACTTTTGTGAATATTTAGAACAACCACTGTCAGCGGGTTTACGATTACCGCTGTACAGTCTTGGTCTGTTCTACGAGTCAAGTACGGGAGACCTGCGCATCATATCTTCGCGTATTCTGTACGGAACATTTAGCTTATTATTAATTATTGTATTATTAATTATATTATTATTAAATTTTGATTAAAAATATATAACACGCACTTCTAAACAATTTGAAAGAAAAACGGTCATATAAGAATAAAATTTTAAAAAATTAATCGTCAAAATACAAAAACTATAGTCACAAACTAACACTTGTAACACACATTAACATGTAAGGCGCAACTCGAGGGATAAATAAAAAAAGTATCCGAATAAAATCACCAAAATTTCAAAAGTTTTTCGTAATTCGACAGCCGCGACGAACAAATATGGGATGGGCGTTTGTCCAACTGATTTTGTAGTTAGACGCATGCGTATTCGTCCCGTCGAACGATTTTCGTGTGCGCGCCATCCCGCGGCCAGTTTTTGAAACACTACAGATTTACAGGTTCGGCATATGTGACAGATAATCGATGTTTATTACGAAATATGATTTTATTTTTAAGAAATGTCTGTAGATGCCAGCACCATGAAAGTATTGGGATTCATCCAGTATATGTTAAAATATTGTATGAGTTAGGCGCTCTACTTGATCGGCGATCAAAGTCGGCGTATCAACAGTTGATACGGCCGCGCACAAAAACGTATTCATAGCCGTATCAACTGTTGATACGGACGCGTTCAAAGGGTTAAGCGCAAGTAATTTAAAGATAGCTTTTCTGTAGCACGAATAATCGCACTGTAAACATGATCATAGTTTTTCTCCAGGGTGCCCGAGCACATGTACTTGTAAGCTTGATTTACGATTACGTGAATAATTGCACTGTGAACATGAAAATAATTTTTCTTCAGTGTGGTGAAGCACAGGTAACAATAAGCTGGATTTATAATTGCACCAATAATTGCACTGTGAACATGATAACAGATTCTTTCCAGTGTGTGAAAGCGTATGTCTTTTTTAGTCTGATTTCCGATTGCACTAATAATTGCACTGCGAACATGAGAACAGTTTCTTTCCACAATATGAAACTGTGCGACTTTTAAAGTATTCTTACTGGCAAAATAACTGAACTGTTAACACGAAAATGGATTTTATCCAGTGTGCTTAAGCGCATGTTTCTTTAAGTCTGATTTCTTTAAGGTTTTATGGTTCTGTAAGTTCGATTTATGATTGCACGAATAACTGCACTGTGAACATGAAAACGGTTTTTCTCCAGTGTGTAAAAGGGCGTGTGTTCTTAAGCTTGATTTCTGACTGCACGAGTAACTGCACTGTGAACATGAAAACCGTTTTTCACCAGTGTGCTTAAGCACATGATTCTTTAAGTTAGAATTCTTACTGCACGAATAACTGCACTGTGAACATGAACATGGTTTTTCTCCACTATGCTTACGCACATGTTCCTTTAAGTTAGATTTATAACTGCGCGAATAACTGCACTGTGAACATGAAAACAGTTTTTCTCCAGTGTGCTTAAGCACATGTTTCTTTAAATCTGATTTCCGATTGCAAGAAAAATTACACTGTGAACAAGAAAATAGTTTTTCTCCAATATGCTTGAGAACATGAACATGTAAATCTGATTTACGATTACACGAATAATTGCACTGTGAACATGAGAATAGTTTCTTTCCAGTGTGTAAAACCATATGACTTTTTAAGCTTGGTTTGCGACTGGACGAAGAACTGCACTGTGAACATGAAAACGGTTTTTCTCCAGTATGTATAAGGGTATGTGTTTTTAAGCTTGACTTATGATTGCACGAATAACTGCACTCTGAACATGAAAACGGTTTTTCTCCAGTGTGTATAAGGGTATGTGTTTTTAAGCTTGATTTATGATTGCACGAATAACTGCACTCTGAACATGAAAACGGTTTTTCTCCAGTGTGTATAAGGGTATGTGTTTTTAAGCTTGATTTATGATTGCACGAATAACTGCACTCTGAACATGAAAACGGTTTTTCTCCAGTGTGTATAAGGGTATGTGTTTTTAAGCTTGATTTCAGGCTGCACGAATAACTGCATTGTGAACATGAAAACGGTTTTTCTCCAGTGTGCTTGCGCACATGTTCCTTTAAGCTTGATTTCTGACTGCACATATAACTGCACTGTGAACATGAAAACGGTTTTTTTCTAGTGTGTATAAGGGTATGTCTTTTTAAGCTTGACTTCTGAGTGCACAAATAACTGCATTGTGAACATGAAAACGGTTTTTCTCCAGTGTGCTTGCGCACATGTTCCTTTAAGCTTGATTTCTGACTGCACATATAACTGCACTGTGAACATGAAAACGGTTTTTTTCCAGTGTGTATAAGGGTATGTCTTTTTAAGCTTGACTTCTGAGTGCACAAATAACTGCACTGTGGACATGAAAACGGTTTTTCTCCAGTGTGTATAAGGGTATATGTTTTTAATCTTGATTTCCGACTGCACGAATAACTGCACTGTGAACATGAAAACGGTTTTTCTCCAGTATGTAAAAGGGTATGTGTTTTTAATCTTGATTTCCGACTGCACGAATAACTGCACTGTGAACATGAAAACGGTTTTTCTCCAGTGTGCTTAAGCACATGGTTCTGGAAGTGCCACTTATGATTGCAAGAATCATTGCACTGCGAACAGGAAAAAATATTCTTTCGAGTGTGTGAGACCTCGTGAATTCTCAACGATGCCTTCTGCATGCTCGTGTGCGGGGACTGAGAACACGAGAATGCCTTTTTACCAGCGGGAGTAAGCGCATTTTCGCCTAAGGATTTTTTAGGGTTGGAAATGGTCTTCAGTTTCAGCAGCTTTCCAACGGCTGGTGAAGTCATTGTTGGATCATTCGAAAAAGAATCGTGTGTTCTCAAGATATCTGCAATGTTAATAATTTTTATATGAATAAAATGTTAACACAGTTCTGGAATTTTTATGTTCATAACGCTCAAATAAGGAAACATTTACTCTAGTACTGTGTACTAGTACTAGTACCTATTTTTACTAATAGGATGCCTATTAATAAAAATAACAATAAATATACAGAAAAAAAAATTAAAACGAAACATACAGAGCATTTAGGTAACGCATTGAAAGCCTTTTTAAAAGCAAACAAAATCATTGATTACTATGTTTGTCCACTAAGGCTACAACAAACTTCTCGATTAAAAAAACTATGCAAACAAAAATTATTGATTTGCTTTCCCTTTAATTTATCATTTATAATGGTGGAGTATCGGGAGAGGGGGATAGTTTGGGGGAAGAGTTTCATTTTATAATTTTGAAAAAAAGTATCAAATTAAGATTGTAGTGCCGAACATTTAAATCTGAGAGAATAAGGCCCGGTTGTTTCAAGTTCGATCAAAGTAAGCGGAAATTCTGGGTTAAACTGAGCTTAACCTCAAGGTCACGCGAAATCACGCAGAAAGAGTTGTTTCAAACCAAAAAATCAGTCAAATATCGGATTAGTGGTGTTGCAATTGTGAAAACTAAAAATCGTAGACAAATGCAGTAAATGCACGCCAAAATAATTTTGCATATGGCATCCCATCACGAAAAAATGTTTTCCTACCTATTTAGTGTTTGCAAGAACAATGTTTTTATTTGATCTGTATTGTATTCCTTTAGTTTTTCTGTTTATAACCTTTTCTTTGTTTGCAGCTAATAAGAAAAGTGAATCCAAAGCCTACGACTGATATGCAGAATAAATTATATGTGGTTCAGTTAGATATTTTCAAAACCCGACTATCTAAAGAATCGGCAGGAAATTCGCGAAGTTGTTTTGGAAAGGCATAATGCCAAAAGAGATCTGGCTTAATTTTATTACAAGTTGTATTTTTTATTTAAATATTCATTTTCCTGTTAAGAGGTAGGTATATAAAATACAATAAAATAAAAGCATTTCATACACCGAATATATTGTTTTATTACTATTATTCCGCGGACGTCCTCTGCTTCTGCTGCTTTCGACAAACAATTTTCCTTGCCATCCTTTCTTTGCTCATCTGTTCCACATGACCAAACCAGTGGCCATGTCACTGGCTTTGCATACTGAGAATTCCGAGTTCGATTCCCGGTGAGTTCGCAATACATCTTTCTGATTTCTTTAAAATCTAGGAGTTCTTGTCGGACCGCAATTAAAATTGGGCCTTCAGGCCCATTGTAGCATTAAAAATTGCTGTACATATGGTTTGACGGCGTAGTCTCGGTCTCCTACAATATAGCAATTACCAAATCTGGTACCTAGTACCGTTTGTCGTAACTTGATATTTTGTTTGGACATAACAAATATATTTCTGATTTTTATAGTGTTCTTCGGCTGACTAAAATGTGGTCTGAGGAGCCATTGCTCTGGTAATGGCTGACCCTATCACCTTCGCACCTTTCATCGATATAAATGTAATATTATCAAAACCCGGGTGAAATAGAAACCTTGAAAAAAAATATTGTCGACAATGCCCAGCGGTAAAATTCATTTAGAGTTGCGGAAAAATCAATTTCTTCTGACAAAAAAGTATTGTTCGAGATCTAAGTAAATTACTTCTCCTGTTAAGGATATATTGTAGGATCAGTCGATCGTCAGAAAAGCCTGTGTCACCCTACATAATATTGTACATTTCGAAACTTTGTATGTAAAATGTCGAAAAATTAATAAAAATATTTTTTATTGACAGATGTCAATTACATTGCGCAGGGCGCATGTGCGTTTCTAACCGAGAGTTTAATCTAAAATTTCAGCTCAGAATACTCTGACAGATTTCGCTTAATTCGAGTTGAAACAACCCGTTTTTGAAAAAAAGCATTAAAAATTTGAGTTTAAATTCTACGCTTACTTTGATCGAACTTGAAACAACCGGGCCTAAGTGGGTTTAAAGGGGGGGAAGGGAAATGGTGCCTTGTTTTCCGCAGAGTACTTAAAAAAAAGGATGCAATATTCGGGTCAGATATGTCCACTTATGTACATTCATTTATATGGAGAACAGATAGACATTGAGTGTAATCATTATAGATAATAAAAGCCCAAATAATGTAACATTTTATTGTCACCCATTTTTTGACCAGAGTTATTTCAATAGGAACATATTTGTTTCGTTTGTATTTGTTGTTTTGTTTGTCTTCGATGTGATAGAGGAGGAATTTCATGATAACGCTCGCTTTCTGTGTATGAGTTTAATTCTAAACGGGAACGGAAATTTAAAATATTGAGAAATTTGTATTAGATATTTTCAAGTCGCTCACTGTACGTAGAATAATGAGTATTCCAGACTAATGATCCAAACTCCAGTTGACTGCGTACAAATGAAAAATACAAAGTTCTTAATGTAAATGGTGATTGAAATAGGTTTGTCGTTCTGACACTGAAACCAAGGAATCGATAGGTTTTAGCAATTACCGATTCCATATGTGGAATGAATGTTAATTAAGAATCTAAGATGAAACGGAGATCCCTCACTTGAGTGCAGATGTTATGTTATGTTATGTTATGGTAAGTTGCTTATTGTTGAGATGATAATTATTGGATAATGTTTTTTTCTATAGATATCAAATAATTTTCAAATAAAAGTCAACAAGTTTTTCCTATAAGTTGTGAAGTTTTGATTAAAAATGTCCTCAAATTCTTTATTTTTGCAATAATAATCTGCTATGGTGAGCGAACGTGAAAATTTGGTAGTACATTTCCATAGTAGAAAATATATGAGAATGCGTTGACACATTCCATCTTCTTTACCAATAAAAATCAATATCTGTATGTTATCTGTACAAATCTACACCGTTTAACAAATTTTGAATAGTTGTCTTTGAGACCCGGCGAGTAACATATATGACATTTCCCCCTCCCCTGATATATTTTCTGTACAAATCTACACCGTTTGCCGGTCTGACCCAAATTATACATTCTTATTCTTTAGGTCCCGGCGGAATACATAGGCCATAATCTTGGACATTCCATCCATCCCATCCTAGATTAAATGGAAACATTTTTATTAGACTGTTCAAAACATTGGTAACTTTGTGACCCACCACGAACTAATTTTTAACTAAATCCTGAATTCGAACAACGCCGGGTGTGAACAGCTAGTACAGCTATACAATTATACATCATGCTGTAACGGTCACACCAAGTGCAGGATCAACTTCACGGATTGGTTATCCAAGGGAATTAACTCCTGCTCACCAGGGCGCTGATCGGCTCTCCTGGAGTACTCCGAGCACTCCTGCTTGATGTCAGGATAGGATATATCCACATCACTGTAGGGCGCTCCATCGCCTGCTCCCTCATCGCCGCTGTCGGCTGGAGACCCTACATTGCTGGAACCCAGGTCTGGAATCAAAAATATTAAACTGGTACAACAGGGCTGGAGAGTTAGTCGCCTGTCTCCTGGACTCCACCTCGGGCTGTACTTGCATCAATAAGTCAACACGGAATAAAGATTATGTCGCGTTATGTCGTGTACTGCTCCCCTATATTAGTAATAAAAGCTTCGCTTATTTCAAAATGTAATTATTTACAGAAACATCCATTTAAAAGGTCTTCAGGCATTCATAATGAAAAGATTCGTTCAGTTGATTGAACTTTCGTTCGCCGTATCGTTCAACTGAACTATTCTCTTCCATCGTTTAGTACACCAAACGAGTACATGTACATGTGAATGAAAAAATATGTCAAGAGTTCTAAATGTAAGGATATTTAGCGTATCAGAATCCGGGTGAGACTGCAAAGAATTTGCAAATGAAATAAAATAAATATAAAGTATACAAATTCATTGGAATTTACTTCGAGTTGGGAGTAAACAAAAACTAACCCATAAAAAAGTTTTTATTATACTCCCTTTCTCATTGAATTGCCTACTGCACACGTCGGGGTCTATACTCATTAGTATTGATACAATTTAAAAAAAATTACAATTTTGAAAAATTCGAAAATTTGTTAGATCATTTTTATCATCGCCACGAATCTGCCTGCAAAGTTTCAGCTCGATTGGATCACGGAAAAAGGGTTAAAAATCGATCCGAAAATTTTCCGGCAGACAATAAACCGCAGATGCTACGAGTTAAAAGAAAGGGAATGACAAAATCAGATTGACAGAACTTTCTTTTGCTCTTCTATAAAGTTTGAAATTATCACTTATGCCCTTTTAACTTTCTAACCTCGATATGTACAGAATTATTGATTCATCTAATTAAAAGCATCGTAATTTACATTTTTTACATAAAGACACTCAAACTTCTCTCTTATCTATGGTTTTACTTAACTGGTGTTGGCCGTAGATAAAATGTCTCAAATGTCAAAATGTAATGATAAAATTTGGAAACTAAAGGTCGAATAACTTTATTAACACTAAAAGCTACTCAAATATGTTGAAATCAGGGGACTCGATTATCATCACGGAACAAAACCTCGAAAGAAACTGGATCCATACCGTAAACAACAATTAATTCATCCATCTTAACGGTCATATCAGATGCGAGCATTTCACGCGATCCAAATAAATTAATATTGAGCAGACTCCTCACCGGCGCGCTGGTCGGCCTTCCTGGAGTACTCCAAGCACTCCTGCTTGATGTCAGGATACGACATCTCTATCTCCGTGTAGGGCGCTCCACCGCCTGCTCCCTCATCGCCGCTGCCGGCTGCAGACCCTGGCTCGGCCTTGACAGCAGGAACATCTCGGTCAGCGCGGTTCATGGTTCTAATTTCTTCCAAGGAGGATGAGTGATGACACGTGCTGAGCAAATGGAGTCTGTCGAATGACTTCCGACCATAGACACTAGGAGGGCATAGACAAATTATCTTATTAATTATACGATAGGTAGGACAAATATGAAACAAATAATTAGAATTTCCTCACAATCTCCATTTCACTAATGTTATAGTGTTCAATGTGTGATTAACCACACAGTGTTTTTCACCTCACAATTTTCTCTTAACGCGTTTATACAAATTATGAAATAAAACTAAAAACGTAAATCAAGAAAGCTAAAAAATGTTAAAATTACGTTCTGCATTGAAGCGACTAAGGCCCGGTTGTTTCAAGTTCTATCAAAGTAAGCGTAGTGTTTAAACTGAAATTTTTAGTACTTTTTTCATAAACGGGTTGTTTCAAATCGGATTAAGCGAAATCTGTCAGAGAATTCTGAGCGGAAACTTAAAATTAAACTCTCGGTCAT
>JADDOH010006795.1:0-10481 GCA_016648135.1 Agrypnia vestita | reverse complement strand
GAAACGAAAATGAATCATTATTCGCTCCTCGGTAGAGCGTCAGTCTACAGATAAATATAATGGAATTATAGTTAAATTTCCTATCTGCCTACGTTATCCGACTCCCGCGAAACGAAAATAAATCATTATCCGCTCAGTTAAGGTCACCCCTCTGGTACAACGTATACGTTTAATCCGTGCTCCACGGCCAATTCCTATAAAAAAAATTTTATGGGGCGTTTTCCTCTCGCGATCCCCCGATTAGGACCTGCCTTCCTTGCCTTTGCTCATATTCTGCTATCTCTCTTGCGCGGCAATCCACTTAAGGTCGCGATTAATGACATCTAAGCGGTTTCAAAACCACAGCAAAAAAGGCCATAATTCTGAAACCTCGTGGAACTGTCAATATCATCGTCACCTCAGAGTAGACGTTAATCGGTTTTTTAACGGCTCAAACTGCAATTATCGCGACCCAAATCTACGAAAGCCGTGTTCAGCATTTTTAATGGGAAGCACATGTGGACCGCTCGGACCGCATCGATCGTCAACCATTTGTACCAAACACGGCTTTACCACAAGATTAATATGATTTATAAGAATTGAATAGTACCTGCCCGTAACCTATATCCGATCAATCGCTACTAACTCCCTCCCAATACTAGCCCCAATAGGTGGGCTTAGCTCAATTTTTCCCGCGTAGCATTTAAATCATCTTAGAGTTCAAAATAAAAATAATAAAAAAAAAAATCTATAGAAACAGGTGATTCATCACATGCCCCCCTATTGTTCCGTGTCAGGAGTCTTATTACGTCTAGGAATCAGTCACCTGGCGCGGAACAACACATAGGCCTAGGGTAACTGCTTTTAGTCTATCCATTTTCCCGATATTATCTGTGTCTCACGTCCCCCCCCCCTAGGTTCCTTAGTCTCTCCTCCCCCCCCTAATCGCCTAGCCACCCCCCTAACTCCTTTAGCTCGTCGCCCGGCGTCGTACACAGCCCTTCAACCACACCTTCGTTTTCATGTCTCCGCGTGCCTCTAATTACACCTGCGAGATTGTCGCATGGGAACTTAAGGTCCTCCACTGTGGTGCTCGGTGCAAAATGGAAATACATTTATCTTAACCTAAGGAGCACGCCCCCGCCCGCGTGCTTAGGTGGCCCACTACCATAGTGTGACAGGACCTCCCTCTTCCATATCTTCCTGGTCCATGCCTCCCCCCTAACACTATAGTCGCCCCCCAAGGCCTCCTTGTCCTCTTGATTTACGAAACATTCAGCAGTTTCTGCCGTTCGCGTCACGTCGAAACAGGTCATCGGAGATATGCTTATCAACTGTCGTTCCAGCAAGTCCTCGTTCCTTGCCTAAGATTCAATGACTCTTATTCCGCATTACCGGCCTCCAAAATATGCTTCTCCCCCCTATAACTCAATGTCCCTCAGAACCGTAGCCATATTAACAACTCTCCCCCCTAATTCTGAAATAATCCACTAATACTATTCTGTCCTCCATAGCTCCCCCCTAATGGTATAATTACCCCCCTAATCCAAAATTCAACATTCGCCGATACTAATCGATAACATCATACGCCCCCCCTAATGGATCGTTATTAATCGCCCAGAATCGTATTCGTAGCGATAACTCGTTATTCGAAACGATAATCGTAATTCTATTAACTAAAGGTCATTTCCTGGCGTGTTCACGATGACCAATTGTTCGTTATACCGAATACACATAGTTCAGAATAATTTGTTGTAACGGATTGTTCGCTGGTTGAAACGTGAAATGACCACAAAACGTTATACGAAATTGCGCCTTAGCAACATGTACGTAATACGAGACGTTCGCATTTGAAAGGTTCGTTGTGGCGAGCTGTTCGTTAAACGAGACGCGTAGTGCTCGACGATCGTTGCGCGAGGAATTCGTTGAAGTGAAACACACGTAATACGAGATGTCCGTGACCCTAACGGTTCGCTGTACGAATCGTTCGTTGTGGCGAGTTGTTCGCTAACCGAAACGCATAGTGTCCGATGATCCCTGACCGAGAAGTTCGTTGTAGCGAGTCATGCGCAATACGAGGCGTCCGCAGTCCTAAAAGTTCGTAATGCAACCTGTTTTCCGCGGCGAATCGTTCATTAATCATGGCGTTCACCGTCGTGGGCAAGACGTGGAGCATTCGTTGTTGTGAATCGTACGACGCGCGAGATACTTGGGATACACTATTATTTCTTCTAACTTTCTAGCTGTTTCTAATCTAATAGTATTTACTGTAATTATTTAAATACTAAAATGTCCGTTAACTATACACTCTTTTTTTTTTGAAATTGTAATAATCTTTTCTCTTTTATACCTAATCTAACATGTAAATTGCACCTATTTTCCATCAACATTCATGTCCCTTCATACTGTATGCCCAGGCTCCTGGTCGCGGCGCCATTTGTGATGGCTCCTCTTCTTCGCCTTTCAGCTCGATCCTACTCCTAACTGAGTTTACGCCTTGTTAGAGGCAAACAAGCTATCTATCTACGTCGGGTGAAGGCTCTACGGTTTTTAACGTAGTATTTCCAAACACCCTCGCTTTATTCAAGACCTCCCCAGTTCACGTTGTGTAATTTTTTGTTTCGAACTATAGGGGATGAATTGGTTTTGTGGTAACCCTATCGCAAGCTAAACTTAAATTAAATACTGGGGTATGAAGTTCGTGAATGTTCATGGAAAACGCAACCAAAACTACCTAGAACGTCAATTAAGCCCTACGGTGCAATTGCTAAACATACTATGTTCCGTGGCCCTATATTATTTACCTATCATTCCTACGGACTGAAACCACTGCATCTGGTGTAGCTGCGCTTCCAGAGTGCGCGATCCCCTGCTCCCACGCCCTCTCCGCTCGATCCCCCATTGTCCTACCTGTATGGGATCGACCGCCATCCACTGGAAAGGTTAGTAACGTGCCGTTATCACATGCGCATGCACATATAGAGTACATAGATCCCCTGAAAGCCCTCAAGTCCTTCGTAGCCGCTCCTATGGGTGATTCCGTCTTCGACGCCCTCGCTGATTAATAATTTTATCTCCCGCGTTTATCTCGCTGTGCTTATTCCTTACGATCTTTTATATTTACTCTGCATTATCTTTATATCAATTACATTGTTACGTTTATTTACTAGCCGGCCTAAGTTCCGTTACCTGTATCTGGCCCTATGTCTCATTCTAGCGGTACGTTGGGTTCTAATGGATAAGGGGTTTGTAGAAGGAATGTGTAAATGTATGTGTACGCGGAAACTGTGGTTGCTTTAAATTCGGCCCCTCCGTACCCAAAGGCTCATCGGTGACTGATCCCATCTTCCTTCTCCCGACACGAGTTCCGGATACGTTGACCTGAGCCTGGATGCGCCTTTTCATGTTGGGCCTCTTCTGTGCAAAGTACCGCACCATCCCTCGCGTCAGTGTCTGGCGTCCGGGCTCAGAGCCAGTTTGCCCCCCGAATTCCAACTCCTCCAGGTTAAACTAAGTTAAACTACGGTATATATACTGAAGCTACTGTAAAGATGGTCCCGGGCCACCTGTCAAGTCAAAAATATGCGAGTGGGGAAGGGGAGTTTCCTAGGCTCCCCAACCCTCGCCTGTGAGCAACTGCAGCCCATTGGCCATTCGCGACACTACAGTGACTGCAACCACCCTCCCAGGTAGTACTTATTATAATCTGATATGCATCAATACGAATATTATAAGTTTCACAGTTATAATACAAGACGCGAATTCCTAAACGAATCATTTTAAAATAGTTCTAATTGGAATCTACATGTTTCATATTTATTAAATGAAGGCGCGAATTCTAAACGAAACACTAACATTGTTTAAAACGGGACCCTATATTTATATATGCTTAAAATGAAACGCGAATTCCTGAACGATAGCATTTTATATAACTAAATGTAACGAAATCTTATATAGTTTATAAATAAGAAGACCCTCTTTCCTAACCGTATATACCGTCATTGCACAATTACCTATCTGTTGTAAAAGCCTGAAGAGCGTTAGTCTACAGATAAATATAATAGAATTATAGTTAACTTTTCTACCCGCCTACGTTATTCGACTCCCGCGAAACGAAAATGAATCATTATTCGCTCCTCGATAGAGCGTCAGTCTACAGATAAATATAATGGAATTATAGTTAAATTTCCTATCTGCCTACGTTATCCGACTCCCGCGAAACGAAAATAAATCATTATCCGCTCAGTTAAGGTCACCCCTCTGGTACAACGTATACGTTTAATCCGTGCTCCACGGCCAATTCCTATAAAAAAATTTTATGGGGCGTTTTCCTCTCGCGATCCCCCGATTAGACCTGCCTTCCTTGCCTTTGCTCATATTCTGCTATCTCTCTTGCGCGGCAATCCACTTAAGGTCGCGATTAATGACATTTAAGCGGTTTCAAAACCACAGCAAAAAAGGCCATAATTCTGAAACCTCGTGGAACTGTCAATATCATCGTCACCTCAGAGTAGACGTTAATCGGTTTTTTAACGGCTCAAACTGCAATTATCGCGACCCAAATCTACGAAAGCCGTGTTCAGCATTTTTTAATGGGAAGCACATGTGGACCGCTCGGACCGCGCCGATCGTCAACCATTTGTACCAAACGCGGCTTTACCACAAGATTAATATGTTTTATAAGAATTGAATATTAACTGCTCGTAACCTATATCCGATCAATCGCTACTAACTCCCTCCCAATACTAGCGTTTCATCATTCCCAAATTTTGTAGCTCCAATACTACGGCCAGTTTAGCTCAATTTTTCCCCGCGTAGCATTTAAATCATCTTAGAGTTCAAAATAAAAATAATATAATAAAAAAAAAATCTATAGAAACAGGTGATTCATCACACAGTTAACAGTTCAATTAACAAAAAAATGTGTATATATATTTTTTCTATAACTTGTAAGGTGTAGTAATGTTAATCATTAATAAAATGATTGTATTTTAAATAAAAAAAATTAAGCCATGAATACATACTTTTCATTATAATAATTATGACTTAATACATTATTTTATTGAACCAGCTTTTGTTTTGTACCAACTTAAAAAAAGCGATTAATTTTAAAACATACATAATTTAAATAATTTAAAAATAGTACCAGAATGTAGAAAGTTCGCGTCTGTTTAATAGCTTGAGGGTTTTTTTGCATAAGATAAATAATTGTGATGATACAGGAAAAAGTGGAAAATAAATATCTAGGGGCTTAAGTGTTTAGATTGATGGCAAACCTATGATATAGGTCTTTTCATATAACATTGCAATTGAGTTAGTATAGGTACAATGAGTAATATGTGCATTGTTTCGTTGTGTTCAGTTTACGGATACGCCCTTCTCATATCCGACATCACTGTTCTAGAGGCTTCTCGAATAATCTGGCAAAGTGTGAAAAGATCCGGATTTCTAGAAGCACAAGTAAAAAAAATAATTATATATTTATATATATTTATATATGTATATAAACCTATATATTTTATATATATCAGGACCAGTCGCCTACCCCCGCTGATACAATTGTATAAGGTTGCTAAAAAAAACCTGATTTACTAACGTTGTGTGCCTAACCTAATTATCAACTCTTGAGCAGTATTTATCTATGTACCTAAAAATACCTACCTACCCTAATTATGTTGTCGATTTGACACTTTTGCAAGACGTTACTGGGTTATATGCGATGCCGAAATCGTCTTACATTAGCATGAATCATCCCTACTTTTTTTATCAGGTTTTTACTACAATATCCCTACAGACCCAAGTAACGAAATTTTAAAATTTATGAATGATAGATACTAAATTATTTTCATTATACATGAAAATTTGCCTCATAAGTAGCTTTATTCTTTCAAATAATGAATATTACAATATAAAAGATTATCGGATTATGTTGTACGCTACGGGTGCACGGGTCAAATCAGATACTAGGTATCGTGACGAAATTCCCAATGATGCTGAGACCTTCTGTGTTGGATAATCTCCTTTGAGTGACAGCATCGCCTGCCATGGATATTAACTGGTGTCCTTAATTGCGGAACTGTTTAATCAAATAGCAAACATAATATGATATATCCCAGAGTAGATGAAAACTAAGTTCATTGTTTACATTTTCAGCCAAAAAAGATATGTAGAATGAAAAAAAAATGTATTCAATTTTTTTTGCTACACTAACTAACTGTAGTGAATTATTTCACAAAAGCACACAGGCTTGAAAAAATTACATTGATGTATTTTAAACTTACAGGGAATCAAAGTCAGATTTTCAGTATGACAAGCTTGGACATGCCCACTAAACTATGAGGGCAATAGCAATTTTTATTAATTATAAAATAATCTTTTGTGCATCTTTCTTTTAACTAAATATTATTAAGTGCAAATCGCAGACTACAAAAAAAGCATAGATATTTAACCTTCCTAGAAAAAATAATTAATGGCTTTTCGTAATGGTCAAACCATGTCAAAACACGTTTTTTTAAAATTTATGATAATATTATTACAATTGAAGCAAAAGAAGACATAATCAGAATAAAACAAACATTTAGAACTTCCGAAATGATGACGCTGAGGATGAGAGTGGGAAAGACCCTGAGGGACGGTGTGAGGAACACCAGATGTATGGTGGAGTAGATAGCGAAGGAAGGACTGGTGTGGTCGTGTCCAGAGAATGGACAGGAACAGACTCCTTATATCGCACTATATAATCAGCTCACGGAAACTGCCCGCGCGGTAGATGGACAGAGAAGGACAGCTTTACAAGGAGGCGCTATCTTCTGTAAAACTGACCACAGAGGCCTATTAAAAAGAAAAAGAAGATGAATAAGAATTATTACAATATAATTGCCTTTCACTCCATAAAATATGACTCGGAAAGAAGGAATAATATTTTTAAGCATACATTTTTTTAGTACTGTTTTATTACCTATACCTAGTTTGATTGAAGGCATTGCTGAAATGGAAAGGTCATGTGAAACTTATGAGCAATGACAAGATGATAAAAAAATATATCAAGCGAATGAATGGCACCAGGACTAGAGGGCATCTGCGAAAAACTTGCCTGAATTACTTTAAACAACTGCAAAACATGTATGAGAAGATGTTTAAAAATGCACGATGCGTAAGTTGCGATCTCTTTTCTTTGCCTACCACTGGGGGAAACGGCATGATGGTAAATAAGTTATTTTAATTTCAGTATATTTGGTATTAAAGATCTGGGAAAGGAAATTTCTGATTACTAAACGGGATTCGGTAAAAAATGCATTCAATTGAACCAAATGAAAATCAAAATCTACTTAAGTCCGTGAACTATTATTTTAGGAAATCAAAGAAAAAAGTTTCCAATCTTGTTTAACACTTAAATAAACTAATTTTGACAAAGAATTGCTACAGTAATTAACTAATATTTAAAATGTAGAAATGGGCTAAGAGAATATGTTGATATTCAAATATAAAAAATAAAACAAAACTGGTGGTTGGGTTGGGTAAAAATAAAACAAAACGAATAAAATAATATATTTAAAAATAATTTACACAGTAATACCAATAATACTCCCGCGTGTCTTTCGTTTATAGCGAGTTTATAGAAAGCGAGTATATTAATGTAGAGAAGTAGAGCATGTAAAAAAAATTGGGGTGCAACAAAGTGTAGGCAAACCTTTTAATAAGAGGCTGAACGAACATTAAAGGGTTTGCAAACTCGGCCACCCGAAATAATCTGCACTGGCGAACCATTATCCAGATAATCCAGACCATCCAGATACAGTACAATCTATCTAATTTATTAAATAAGAAAAAAATATTTTTTGACATATTGAATTACAATTATGATTTGTTATTGCATTACAAATATTGTTATTAAGATTAAATGCATAAACGAACATGTTTACTTTCTGCAGAAGCCGATTAAAGAACTACGACGCTCGCATCGACAGAAAAGATGCTTCAATTCTCAGACCGAAAGTACTCCTAATTTTGTCAAAAAAGTTCATATTATAGTTGCGTCAGAAGCAATTTCAATAGTAGAATACAGATTGCAAAGAGATATTCATAAGGTTTGATTAAATCAAATAAAGCAGATTTGTTCGGCGTGTGAAAAACCACGGCGGAATCAATGTGCAGAATAATGTACATAATTTTTGGACTTCATAATAATTATTTTATCCGATATGATAAGCTTGTCAAAAAATGTTGATAATTTATAAAAATTAATATTTTATTACGTAAAATTATTAAAATTAAGAGTTTAATTTTAAAATGTAAAAATATGAATACAGTCCGTAGTGAAGAAATCCTTATAAATATAAGCTTCATTTTTTTTTAAATACGAATTATTAATGTAATCCAGAATCTAAATTACCAATCCTGTATCCGGGATTCAATTTTTGTGATCCCGGGATGATAGTTTAATTTGTTCGTTAATGTTACATTTATAAATCTTTTAACAGGAGCTCAGAATATCGGAGACTTTACGGAATTGAAAAAAAAATCTTGTACGCCTAAGCTTTTGTATGCCGAATGTTACGAGTGTTGTTTTAAAATTCCGCCACAATAGCATCGCATCTATTGCCGTGATGTTTGGTACGCTTCTTGAATTGCCAGGTTTCTTATCTCGCTCACCGGTTGAATGATACCCGAATAATCGTTTATTTTCCCGCAATAAAAAAAGGGATGAGTGGTGTAATAAATTCACTTCACACCCGAAGCATTCCAGAAAAAGAGAGTGAAAAGTTTGATATCCTCGCACACGTGACCGGTGTGCAGAGCGCCCCGAGTATTAGGGGTGGATACTCCGGAGGCTCCCGCAGGACTCGCCGGACTCGGGGTTGAAGCTTCGGACACCTCGCTTATTTAAAAGACACGAATCTGAACAGACTGGTAAAGCATACATTGAATATTTTCTACGTTTAAAAGATTTTTTAGAATGCCTGAAGATTTTCAAAGAAATCGCTTCCTCTCACATAAAAGCAAAATAAAAATATGACAGTAAAATTATACATACATATAAATCGACATTGTGTATAGAATACCATGATAGACACATATTTCTGTGAATTTTTGCATCAATATTGTTACATAAATATTCACGTTAATGGAATAAAACTCCTCGTTAAATAAGAAGCTTCAGCTTCAACTTTTTTATTTTAAATAATTAAAGATAAAAGTTCTATCTTGACGCGTATTGTTAAATCAGAAAACTGCTCGCTCCTCTGCCGTATACTATATTTATACTTTCGGCTATCCAACGCCCATGAATTTGCCTTCCTAGAATACTGGTGTATGTACGCGACCCATCTCAACCCTTTTGAACGTTTCCAGACTTTTCTCAATATATTTAAAAGACACAAAAAATAATAAACATAAGACATGGGTCATTATAATCATACAGGGTCATGAATAGTACGAAATGTTTGAAATGATAGACATACATATTCGTTATTAAATAATTCTTGAATTATTATAAATTAAAGACATGGGTCATTATAACACTATATATGAATTCTAACGGTTTGCAATAAATCTTCTTATTGACTAACAAGCTTTTTTCGCACGAATTTCTTGTAAACTTTCCAACTATTAATTATACTTAGTTTTCACCACTTTGGAATATTGAAGTGGTGTAAACTAAGTTTATTTTTATTAATTATATTAATAATGTCACCACAAAATTATTTTGCTGTTTTTGAAGAAAAAGTTATTAATAAAAAAAATCTTTCAATACAGAGTTCAGATCGGAGCGAATGGTTTTTTACTAATAAGTAGCATTATAACATTATTATTATTTTTTTAAATTAATTAAACTAATGAAGAGAGTTTTAAAAATGTACGTGTTATCAGAAAAATAAATTTATATACCTAGAGTAATAATATTTCATTAAAATTCTTTTACTTGTGTCGTATCAGTAAATCGTATCTCTTAATTTTTTAATTTAAAAATAATATAACGATTTTGCGTAACAAACTTTACTTAATTTTTGTATTTAAATATTGTAAAGTAAAGTAAGGAAAAGAAACGGAGGATATCAAGATACACTTATTCTTAAAAGCTTTTTATCAACTAATTACTCAAACTCAGTCATCTCCTTATTTTCCGAGAATATTAAAGTATCTAGAAAAAATGTGATTCTAATTTAAGAGTTGGTTCTCATTTGCACGAAAAATATTTCAATGTTTCTTCGTTCTCTCCTCAGCCTTGACGCAATACGTAATACATACATATATCATTTGCACTTCTTTTTATTCTTATCTCTTCTCTTTTTTATTCACTAGATTTGTCCTTTCCTGTCCATTCCTTATTCTCATTTTAGCTCTAATTCTTTGACTCTTATAGTTTGTCCGTAACTTAAAACTTTCACTTTTTTTGTTTATTTTGTATAACTCAAGTTATTGTTGCTATAGATGTTAATACACGACATGTTAATTCTGTGGAAACTGGTAAGATGGTCTCTATACTGTTCAATAATCATGTA
>JADDOH010006794.1:0-39856 GCA_016648135.1 Agrypnia vestita | reverse complement strand
ATGGGCCCTCTTATGGTAAACGTGATTTGACACTTTCTATGAATAAAACAGCAAAAACATATATTTTCTATGGGCATCTATGGTGTGAAGTGTCAAAAATGTATAATTTTCAACTTAAAATAACTGCTTTCAAACTTGCTTGCGCCAAAATTTGACATCATATATGTAATCAGGACCCTTTATTACGCTAGGAAAAAAAAATGAACAAAATCGGTGTTACTCGAATATTCCTAACTATAGCCTTAATTTGATGTTATTAAAAAAAAATGTTATTTTATTTAGTCATTGAGAAAAGGTTCCTACATGCAATGAACTTTTTGTCTGTTATACTAAAATGATCAAATATTTAATTGTGAAGTCAAGCTTACAGCGAACACTATAGAGTGCCGCACTAATTTAGCAAAAATCTTCTGTTGCTATTGTAGTGTACCGATCTCTCAGGGTTAATGCCGAGGAATGACTATTCGCTGCATGATGCAAAGAATACACCTTCAAAATTGAAGTTCACATTACACGATACATATATATATAAAAATAAGTACCTGTGTAAAACTCTATGAGAATGTAAATAATACATGGCTGAGACTAAATCCCAAGTCAAAACTTGCGCTTTGGTTTCTGGAAGGCATCCTTCTTTGCCCAGAACGCCATGAAGATCCTTCTCCGCAAACTCCGTAACCACCACCAGCTCTGTGTCTGTATCAAAGCTCTCAATCATCCGTATTATATTGGGATGCCTTAAGTGTTGCTGTATATCACATTCTTGCCTAAGATTTTTCAGATCTTTTGATGAACGACCTTTCTGTAAAATTGCACATATAATCTCAGAAAAGAAGAACATCAACAATTTTGTGCATTATTTCATCATGTAACATATATTACCTTTCGAATAACCTTTAGGGCGAGAATTCCATCAGTTTCTTTATTTTTTACTTTAAACACTCTTCCAAAGGAACCTTCTCCGATAAATGCTAATACGCTATATTTATCCATTTCAAAGTATCACAAACACGATATGTGTATTTCAGATATAATATTCATGCCAAAATATCTCTTACAAGAATGAAAACAATAAAGTATCTCCTTAGGATTTCTGACGTTTTGAATATCATTTTGACACATTTCTATGGAATTCAGTTCAGGACGGTTCCAAACATCTATGGAAGAATAAGCGGAAATACAGGCTTAAACTGAGCTTAACCTCAAGGTCACGCGAAGGAGGGCGTCCCAATCGTTGTGGTACTGCCCATAATCTAAAAATTATCTCATTTGTAGGGAATTTTTTGCAAATTCGTTTTTTCTTAAACAAGTTATTAAGCAGTATACGACGCGATAAAAAACAAAAAATGTAAACTAACGTACAAATAAATTTATCAAAATATACATTCGTAAAATACACAACGTCACAAAATGGCGTTTTTTTCAAAATCAAAGAAAAATACAATTTTCAGGAAAAAAAACAAACAATAATAATTCTTTTAGGCCGGCGCCACATTACCCAGATCTTCCGCCGCGTTTTTTCCGTTGCGCCAAATCGGCAAAGCAAATAGATCGACCGATCATCCGCGTAGTGTGTTTAATAAGCGCATATTGTATGGAAAGAAATGTAGCGATGTTCCACGACAGAAGAGTGGCAGAAGATCCGCGCAGTGTGGCGCCGGTTTTATTCGGTGCCTAATGATCATGACCACCATGTTTAACTCAGTAACACCTAAGGATATCAATCGGTTTAGGGCCGTTGTATCAACCTGGTTTATAGTAATCTTTCGTTCAAAGCATAGATATTTTGCATTTTCCACCGATCAAACAACTCGCTCTCGTAAAAATCTATGCTTTAAATGAACTATTGCTATAAAGTAAGTTGATGCAACCAGTCTTTAATGTGCACAAATAAAAAAGTTTATTTTTAAAAAAAGATGTTTATACAAATGAACTGGTTATTGAATTATGTAATAAAAAGTATAAATAATAAAAATTCTATGTCAAAAATTATCGAATAAAATATGTTCTAAAACTTTTCTCATCTTACGGCTTCTAAATCAATTTTTCCACTTATCCTTGTTCTTTTTTTCCAGGTGTAGATATTTTAATGCCCATTTCCACGGCCACTTTACCTTCTTTAACTATGTTGTAAATTGCCGATTCAGAAATACCTGCAGAAATTGAATGAAGTACCGATAAAAACCGTAAAATAAAAAACTAAGTATGGGAAAATCATTATAACTGCATGGCAGCACTAACCTGAAATGGCGGCAATAAGTCTATGAACAAAATCAAACGGTATAATTGGGGCTTTTAGACGTTGTTCCTCTTCAAAAAACGTGTGCATTTTCAAGATTATTTCCCGAACACCGCTTTTAATGGTTTTTGGCATGGTGACAATCAAAAATTTTCTTAAAAAACTATCGAAACAGTCGTGAACCCCTCTGTAAACAAAGTCTGTCAAAGGTCTGTCAGCAGTAGATAATCCAATATGGCGTCGTTAGTTCCAAATTTGACCATTCTTCAGATAAGTTAGACGGACTATAGATATTCGATTGAGTTGTTTCAAATTAAAAATCTTTTAAAATCGGATTAGAGGTGTTGCAATTGTGTAAAATAAAAATCATAGACAAATGCACGCCAAAATAATTTTGCATATGGCAGCACATAATTTAAATATCATTTGACAGCAACGTACAGCAAGCAGATCAAAGCAGATGTTTCGAAACATGTCATCAACGGTGCTGTTTTACTGAAGATTTCCACAAGAAGATGAAAGGAGACTAGTGGGCCGCATTACGCAACTAATTTAATGTTTTGTTGCTTTGTTCCCGCCTAAATGCGTACTGTCCAACAGATTTTCGAAGTAGATTCGAGAATACGATGAAAAGCGCCAGGAAGGTTAGTTATTGACGAAATTAAATGTTATCTTACCTATTTAGTGTTTGCAAGAACAATATGTTTTTATTTGATCTGTATTGTATTTCTTTAGTTTTTCTGTTTATAACCTTTTCTTTGTTTGCAGGTAATAAGAAAAGTGAATCCAAAAGATATGCAGAATAAATTCTACGTGGTTCAGTTAGATATTTTCAAAACCCAACTATCTAAAGAATCAGCAGGAAATTCACGAAGTTGTTTTGGAAAGGCACAATGCCAAAAGAGATCTGACTTAATTTTATTACAAGTTGTATTTTTTATTAAAATATTCATTTTCCTGTTAATAGGTAGGTATATAAAATACAAGATAGGTGGGTATATAAAATACAATAAAATAAAAGAATTTCATACACCGAATATATTGTTTTATTACTATTACTCCGCGGACGTCCTCTGCTTCTGCTGCTTTCGACAAACAATTTTCCTTGCCACCCTTTCTTTGCTCATCTGTTCCACATGACCAAACCAGTGGCCATGTCACTGGCTCTGCATACTGAGAATTCCGGGTTCGATTCCCGGTGAGGTCGCAATACATCTTTCTGATTTCTTTAAAATCTAGGTGTTCTTGTCGGACCGCAATTAAAATTGGGCCTTCAGGCCCATTGTAGCATTAAAAATTGCTGTACATTTGGTTTGAGGGCATAGTCCCGCTCTCCTACAATGCAGCAATTACCAAATCTAGTACCTAGTACCGTTTGTCGTAACTTGATATTTTGTTTGGACATAATGACAAATATATTTCTGATTTTTATAGTGCTCTTCGGCTGACTAAAATGTGGTCTGTGGCCAGCCATTGCTCTGGTAATGGCTGACACTATCCACAGTCCAAGAAGCAGTGTTCCAGATAAATCACCTATGCACCTTTCATGGATATAAATGTAAAATTATCAAAACCCGAGTGAAATAGAAACCTTGAAAAAAAATATTGTCGACAATGCCCTGCAGTAAAATTTATTTAGAGTTGCGGAAAAATCAATTTCTTCTGACAAAAATGTATTGTTCGAGATCTAAGTAAATTACTTCTCCTGTTAAGGATATACTGTAGGATCAGTCGATCGTTAGAAAAGCCTGTGTCACCCTACATAATATTGTACATTTCGACACTATGTATGTAAAATGTCGAAAAATTAATAAAAAAATATTTTATTGACAGATGTCAATTACATTGCGCAGTGCGCATGTGCGACTCTGACCGAGAGTTTAATCTAAAATTTCCGCTCAGAATTCTCTGACAGATTTCGCTTAGTCCGATTTGAAACAACCCGTTTTTGAAAAAAGTACTAAAAATTTCAGTTTAAACTCTACGCTTACTTTGATCGAATTTGAAACAACCGGGCCTAACTTATCTGAAGAATGGCCAAATTTGGAACTAACGACGCCATATTGGATTATCTACAGCTGACAGACCTTTGACAGAATTTGTTTACAGAGGGGTTCACGACTGTTTCGATAGTTTTTTAAGAAAGTTTTAGACTGTCACCATGCCAAAAACCATTAAAAGCGGTGTTCGGGAAATAAACTTGAAAATGTACATGTTTTTTGAAGAGGAACAACGTCTAAAAGCCCCAATTATACCGTTTGAATTTGTTCATAGATGTATTGCCGCCGCTTCAGGTTAGTGCTGCCATGCAGTTATAATGATTTTCCCATACTTAGTTTTTTATTTTACTATTATACAATTTCAGGTATTTCTGAATCGGTAATTTACAAAATATTTAAAGAAGGTAAAGCCGCCGTGGAAATGGGCATTAAAATATGTACACCCGGAAAAAAAGAAAAAGAAAAAATTGATATTGATGACTTTGATTTGGGAGTCATCAGGCGAAAGGTACACGATTTTTATACTTTTAAGAAAGAGTTACCTACATTAAGTAAACTGCAAAAGGTATTGAAAGAAAACATAAATTTTCAAATATATCGTGAGATATTACGTAAATTACTGCATAAGCTAGGTTTTCGTTTTCGGAAGACTAAAAGTAACCGTAAGGTCCTTATAGAACGCAATGATATAATTAATATGTGCCATGAGAGCAAAATTCTTGTATAAATTAAGGAAGAATGAAACTTCTTTGAATCGGCGGCCAGTTATATATCTAGATGAAACATGTATACATACCTCACACGCAACAGACAAATGTTGGCAAAGTGAAGATGTCGAAGGTGTATTCAAACCAGTATCTAAAGGTCAGTGCTTCATAATTGTCAATTCAGGAGGGGAAACTAACGGGTTCATTTGTATAAACATCTTTTATTCAAAAATAAACTTTTTTATTTATGCACATTAAGGACTGGTTGCATCAACTTTCTTTATAGCAATAGTTCATTTAAAGCATAGATTTTTACGAGAGCGAGTTGTTTGATCGGTGGAAAACGCAAAATATCTATGCTTTGAACGAAAGATTACTATAAATTAAGTTGATACAACGGACCTAAACCGATTGATATCCTTAGGTGTTACTGAGTTAAACATGGAGGTCAGATCATTAGGTATGAGACACCGAATAAAACCGGCGCCACACTGCGCGAATCTTCCGCCGCGTCTCTTCTGTCGCGGAACATCGCTACATTTCTTTCCATACAATATGCGCTTATTAAACACACTACGCGGATGATCGGTCGATCTATTTGCTTTGCTGATTTGGCGCAACGGAAAAGACGCGGCGGAATATCTGCGTAATGTGGCGCCGGCCTAAAATAATTATTATTGTTTGTTTTTTTTTCTGAAAATTGTATTTTTCTTTGATTTTGAAAAAACGCCATTTGCTGACGTGTATTTTGCGAATTTATATTTTGATAAATTTATTTGTACATTAGTTTACATTTTTTGTTTTTTATCGTGTCGTATACTGCTTAATAAATTGTTTAAGAAAAAACGAATTTGCAAAAAATTCCCTAAAAATTAGATAATTTTTAGACTATGGGCAGCTCCAGATAAGTTGGACGGACTATAACATGGTTTATGACCAGCGGAGCTTTTCGGCACCGCTTTTGAAACAGAATTATACTGCACGTGCACGTCAGACAACCTTTTATCCGTTGGGATGCGACAAATGTGAACTTTCCCGGGAATAAACAGGCCGTGTTCACTTAAACGTGTTATGATTTACACCTGGGTGGGTTCTGATTTCCACCTCTCAGAGGGCAGATCTCCGGCTAGCTTGCCGCTCTGTGGTGTTATCAAATCACAAACTATGTATTTGGAGATGGTCACTGAAGAAAGGTGGCGGGAATTTGAATAAAAGGAATTTTTATCTATACATATTTACATATAATTAATACTAGTTTATATCGTAAAATTAGCACAAATGCCTTACTGTTAATCTATTATCTAATCTTATTATCTACCTTAATCCTAGAAACCTCGTAGCATTATGGGAGCCGGGGTACTTCCGGCCAGGAAGTCAGCGGGCCGGACTTTCTCGGCGCCGCGCCGCGCTGCTGTCATCTCGCGTCTCCGTCGTCTGCGTTCGGAGGCTTGGATCGCTCCCAAAGCCATCTCCCGTCCTTGTTGGTGATGGACCTTCGAGGTCCTGTTAGCGCCGGGGCCGGCATCCATTGCCTGGCGGTTGGCTGCTTCCGAATGAACCGGATCTCGACCTCTCTATCTAGTTCACTTCACCATTCCGGCTTCGCGATCGCCGAAGCCGGTATGTCATTCTCATAAACTTCGGTTCGTCCGCCAGCTGTCCGATAGCTGACGGCAGCTATTTATTTCACTCTCGATCACCGATCACTGTGATAACTGTTAACTGCCCACTGAGGACCTACTAACTGCTCACTACTCTGATAACTGTTGACTCGTCTGTGATAACTGCTTACTCCCTTGTTCCGCACGGCGTCCGGCCTTTTATCGTCCACGTTATTAATTCAGTTTCGCACATACAGACACTTTCCACAAATTATGCACAACTACAATGAAACTAGGTAAGACGGACTACTTTATTTATCTTATTCAAAATTTTCAGACTTATTTTACACCATAAGATAATAACGTTAAAAAAAAATTATGTTACATATTCAAACATTTAATCAAATGAAAATTATTTCTCCTATAAAATTGGTTATACCTACAAAAGTCCTGGTTTATTATTTTGTAACTCAAAACGTATTTTGTTACTAACACCGGTCGCGGTTCTGCCACTTTAACTTTGTGATCGAATAAAATATCATCATTCGTAACGTATTGTTCTTTCAGAAATAAATCACCGTAACACTGAATACTATAAATACGCAAATCGTCGGTAACCCGGGGATTCAATATTTATGGAAAACTATTATAACATAAGAAGCTGTACTAATCATTTTAAAATTATATTAGTAAATATCGACATTCGCGAATCCTGAACATATTTTAGAACTGCAACGTACCAAGATAAAATTATAATTACAAACAATATTTTATATAAATTGCAATGGAGAATATTTAAAAAAAAATGTTATTTATACACTAAATACCTAAACGGGCGCCAGACCATTTTTTATTTCCAGTAAAAATGTCAAAACCTGATATTCCATTCCAAAACAAAATATTCCAACCACCTTGTTGATCTGTAGTGACCATCATCCCTCTCAGGGTTTTTTTCTTCCCGTTTTTACTAAATCTCGGGGTACTGGGTTCATCAGATGCCCTTATCTGAAAAGGCCCCACGCATGGGAGCCATTTGTTACAATATTGTAGGTACAGATATAGACATAATTTCAAACATTTTCTTTTTTTGAAAAAAGTATTACATACAATAAAGATACAATAATAAAATAGCCTTATATTGGGGATTTATCTAAAATGGCAAAAAAAGTTCCCGCGGGACATCTATTTTAATTTTGACGGTATTTAAAACGCAACGTTCCTCAACATCCACCTTATATGTAGGCCATATCTGATTCATTGCTTGTATTTAATAAAAGCCAAAATATGGCAAGGAGTATCATTACCAAATGATTATACTTACATCTTTATTTTACATAGTTACAAGTTACATCGTCAATTATACACCTATATGTATTTTCACATTACAATAAATCTTGA
The DNA here is from genome assembly GCA_016648135.1 of Agrypnia vestita. Classification (NCBI taxonomy): domain Eukaryota; kingdom Metazoa; phylum Arthropoda; class Insecta; order Trichoptera; family Phryganeidae; genus Agrypnia; species Agrypnia vestita. The sequence continues at coordinate 31,911 of JADDOH010006794.1, read as the reverse complement.
TTAGAAAAGAAGAAATAGCTATTACGAATATTAATACAAAAGTAATCCTGATTCTACACAGTATATTTATATGATATTTTGTATTTATTTTATTAATTTATAGGTTTTCTACTTTGACTTTGTTTCCTTTTTTTGTGTGTGTTAAATGAAACATTGTCGTCGTTGCGTAATTAATTGCTTTTTGGGATCGCGGCGTCATAATTACTCTCGCTCTCGCTTTCAATGTTAAATTTAACTTTACGTCATACATAATATATAATCGATATATAATATATAATACCGGGGCATAAAAGCGTTCGTTGAATTATTAAATTATTATAAATTATATATTCAAACGCCTAGGCGTAATCTTTTCTCTGTTCTCGCACAGCTGCTTGGTAACAGATGGGATTCTCTCCACATTAGAAAAAAAACCTTTGTATTACCGACGGTTCAAACACTGGTTCAGGAACAACTACGGAGCAGGGCCCCCTAGGATCTCCCAGCGGGACACCCAAGTTCCAACAAAGTCTTTAAGATGTCTAAAGTTAGACTCATTTTTCACCACATTTCGACATTTGTGGGACGCCGACCTGTCGCGGCCCGTTTATACCTTCAATCAAGTCCTCTCTAGCATCCCTCAACAGAGCACAATCCCAGAGGATATGTTCCGGGGTCTGGGCCACTCGAGCGCAGACGCACCAAGGGTGAGTGGAGAGTCCAAGATCATGTAATTTGGACCTGAACTCACCATGGCCCGACAGTATCTGTGCTGTGTAATGATCCAGAGTCGGAAATACCCTCCAGACCCCTTTCTCTCTTTCATCATCACCCTCGGGAAGAAGGAATGGGTCCATCTCCCAGTGTTGGCGGCGTCCCATCTTTCTTGCCAGACTTTTAACGTAATTGACCTAATTCGTCTGCCCAACTCCAGAGTCCTCTCGTTTTCCAGGGGTCTGAGAGTCCTACCAAAGTAGTCAACTTCCAGGCCCCGCCTCAGATTACGGCGAGCGCTGGTCTCTAAGACCTCCAGATCAGCAGAGAGCATCCCCGCTAATTTTGGGAGGGCCTGCCCAGAGAGAAAGCAGGTACCTGCTGTGAAAGCAGGTAAAGTTTCTGCCAGATAAACAAGACAATCAGATTAGTGTGCGTATTACAGTTACGCAAATATTGTCATTGTATTGGTGCCTGGCCGCACGTGAATGGTCAAAACTCGCGTAGGCATTCTTCTTGTATTATTTTGTTTTGTATTGCTAAAAACACGGTGATCGCAATACCTGAATTTTTTAACATATGTTTTTTATGAATCGTCTTTCAAAACAGCTAGTTTTATATCAATCCTCCCGTACGTGGGAGTAATACTGTATAGGATATTAATAATAATTTTATATTTCAATATATAGCTAGGTACAAATGCCAGACAGAAAACTTTAAATGTGCAGAATAATGTGATTGGGTTGATGATAACGAGTTTACTTAATTGTTTCTTAAATATGGAAACTAAGGGCAAGACGGGGACGTGAGGCAAGATGGGGTAAGCATTTATACAAGAATCTACACGCTATGGCAACGAAATGAATTAGCCAATAGGAAGCTACTTTCGAGTGACCTTCAGTACGGTGGCGAACTAAGTGGAAGCGCGCGCGTATTTTGTTCACAAGCGAAAATCGTTTACGGGTCAAGTTGTTATTGTTTTACCTTAGCGTCCCCGTCTTGCCTCTAGTTCCCGTAAGTGTGTGGAAAATTGCCAAGACGAATCTAATAATGCCTACATACTATCTTGCTCGTATTATTGTAAACTACACATTATGCGCATGAACACTTGTATATTAGCATTTATCTTTGCACGCCAAGACCACCATTTTACTTAGACCCGGCATAAATTCTGACTTAATATAATATAGGCTATGTTTAGGTATTCAGCGGATTTCCAGTAAAATTAAGAAATAGCCTGTTAGAAAATTTCGTAACATTTTAACTCATTTTAACCTTTAGCATTATCAACATCGATAACCGGCGCCTCCAAAATCCGTTTGGTTTAAAAATTATTTAGAAAGACCATAGCCGTTACCTCCTCACACGCTATACGAGTAGGTACCTACTGTCACCATAGCTGTTTCTCTAATAGATTTTATTATATTAAAATATTAAGTAATTTAATATTACCTGTAATATTATTTTTATTTTGTATGATGTTATTTTAACATGTTTTGTTTTTTTCTTTTATATTCTGTCATTTTGTTTCTTTTTCTGTCAATTTATTTTATGCATTGTTATTTCCTTTTAGACTGCTTTTTCTCTTTTCTTCGGGTTGTTATTTTCTCTCTTTTTTTATTTCTTTTTTTTTTGGTTGGTTTGGGTTGTTATTTTATATAATGTTGTATTATTTTTTTCTATTGTTATTTTTTAGGCACATCCATAAATCATGTGGTTCCGTTTTGAAATCGTTTGAACCTCTTCCTCTATCCATATACCACTTAGAGTATATACCATCTATAGAGGGATAACTACACATTTTACCAAACCTGTACGCGTGTTAAAATAGAGCTTACTCTGTTTAAATAATATAGTAACACATAAGAGAAAAAGGGACAAAAAAGATCACCCGGTCGGGTACGTCTTTGATTGCTTTGTAAGCGTTCTTCTGCCCTCATTGCTAAAAATGAGGGCAGAAAGCCAATAAAGAAAAATGTTTCTATGAATGTTCAAGCAACACGAACTGTAGAATCGTTTACTTAGATAGCCGACATTTGAAAATAGATCCGTCTCATTTTGTCTCCTTTAAAAATTCAGAATTTTTACGAGTAAAAAAGAGAAGGCACTTAATTGTATGCCTCTAACTAAGCTGAATATGGTATTTTTATGGCATAAATGCAACGCGCAGAAATCAAAGATGGAAACTGCATACCTTTATCTTCAGGTCAGTGTTTTCTGGGGTATTATGCCGTGTTATTCCGACCTTTCAGGCCGACGTTTCGGATATCATTGCAGGGTCCATCATCAACACCTGATGATGGACCCTGCAATGGGATCCGAAACGTCAGCCCGAAAGGTCAGAATAACAAGTCATAATACCCCAGGAAACACTAACCTGAAGATTTTGAGTGGCCGTGAAAACCTAAGAACATTCTTGCATACCTTTAAATCAAATTAGTATATTAAATTGCAGCTCAAAGAATTATAAACTGTTCCTCCTCCAAATTAAAATTATTACGTGATGATGAATAGAGTTTCGAAAATACTTTGCCTTTCGACGATATTCCTGAATCAGTATATATATGCAGTCAGTGTTACGGACAGGACAAAGCCTGCGCCTACCGTCAGGCAACCGAACTTTCGAGCTCTGTAGTTGACGTAATCACGTCATATAAATGGTAGAAATTTCTGATGTGAATGAAGCAGAGCAAAGGCCCCTTTCAGGGCCAACGCCGATCGCCGTGACCCGGTTGGGGATGGGTACCGTGCCGAGGACAGCGCGCGAGTTCTCGGCCGCGGTGGTTGTCCTTATACGTGTCTCGGCGTCAGGCGGCGGCACCCGGGAGAGGGGATGAGCGAATGCGGAGCCTCAGCTCCATGAGATCGCATCCCGCTGATGGCAATGGAAATGCGTTAGAGTGCATGATCTGAAATGTGTATGTTTTTACTGAAAATATTATATGAAAATATTAATGTTCAGATTTTTTAACATCTCAGAGCTCTCTAATATGATGGAAATTAATGGTTTTTTGATTTCAGATGGACCTGAATCACAATTCTATGTAATAAAATACCGCATCTTCATTGTTTTAATAAAAAGAGCGGGCGGGAGATGTTTTTATTTGCGCACAAGGCGCACTTTGTACCCTATTATCATCATATTTGCCAGATAAGCAACATTAAAGTTGTCTCACCACTTATAAAAGATAAGTAGTAGAGTCACACACATGCACACACGCTGTAAGACATAAAAAGTTGTCTACAGATGACACAATAAATAACTGACTGTATGGCATAACAGATTGCCAACAGATCATTGGTAAAAAACATACATTTTTTATGGCAAGGAAAAATCTAAATACTTTTTCAAATACATTATTAATGAGTGAATCACAATCACATTAATATGGAAACATAAGTCTGACACCACCAACACAAAACCAGCCGCCGCTTATGAGCGACATACTGGGCTGGGTTTTTTCCATACAAATGCTCATGAAAACACACAAACCGGAATAACTTCCGTCAGAGGTGTCCGATTTTGATAATTCTTTTTGTATAATGATCAGTGGATCAAGACCTATCTAGAGAATATACACACTCATATGTGCAAATAATTTTGAATAAATTACAAAATTAGTTTTTTGTTGAAAAGTTTAAAAATTCATAACTATAGTAAGCTGCGACTTACAATAAAGTGTGATATATCAACAGATGCGCTGCGACGCACTCTATATAATAGACACAAAAAACTAAACCTAAAAGTTAATTTGGATTTTTAAGAGATTTAATTGTTGAAATTTCATAGCCCACCGGGCCAGAAAACGCCAGGGGCGCCCACCCACCCACAGGGTGGGGCGCCCACCCACCCACAGGGTGGGGCGCCCACCCACCCACAGGGTGGGGCACCCACCCACCCACAGGGGGGGGCACCCACCCACCCACAGTGGGTGGCGCCCACCCACCCACAGGGGGGGGCGCCCACCCACCCACAGGGGGAGGCGCCCACCCACCTACCGGGTGGGCCACCCACCGGCCAGCCTGGAGTGGCCAATGCTGGCGTAGCTTGGCCCAACGTCGGCCAACCTGGAGCGGCCAATGCTGGCGTAGCTTGGCCCAGCGTCGGCCAACCTGGAGCGGCCAATGCTGGCGCAGCTTGGCCCAATGCCGGCCAGCCCATCAACACCAACGCCAGCCAACCTACTGCAGCCAATGGGAGCCAGCATGCTGCTTCATCGTGGGCCAATGCAGGCCAACCCTCCACGGCCAATGGAGGCCAACCTGCCGCCGCTGTAGCAGGACCATCGTGGGCCAATGGAGGCCAACCTGCTGCTGTAGCTGGACCATCGTGGGCCAATGAAGGCCAACCTGCTGCTGTAGCTGGACCATCGTGGGCCAATGGAGGCCAGCATGCAGCTGTTGCTGGATCAGCATGGTCCAATGGTAGCCAACCTGCTGCTGCTACCGGACCAACCTGGGCCAATGCAGGCCAAAGCGCAGCAGCCATCACCAGCCAAGGCGTGGAAGGAATCGTTGGAAGCACGTTTCCAACCACCAATCCAGCTGCACAGATGGGAGGGCAAGGAGGCCCATGGAATAATACCATTACTGGTTACCACGCAGCCGGAGCGGCTGGACCTACCTCCACTGGACACTCAAGCCAGCCGGGCACCAACGCCTTCACTAGGGAATGGGTGCTGCGGCAGAACCAAGGAGCGCCTGGCATGGATCAAAGCCAGCTCCCTGCTTCAATAATTATGGCGCGACAATGTGGGGTGAAGGAGCTACCCCCATTCGGCGGAGAAGCGTTCGAGTGGCCGACGTTCTTCACCCAATTCCACCAATCCACGGCGCTGTGTGGGTTCTCTGATCACGAGAACCTCATCCGTCTTCAGACCGCGCTCAAGGGGAAAGCGCGAGAAGCCGTGTCAGCAATGCTCATCGATCCGAGCAGCGTTGCTGAGATCATGCGGACGCTCCAGGATCGCTTCGGGAACCCGAGAGCCATCATTGACAACATGCTGGGGAAGGTGCGCCGCTACCCAGTGATCGCCGAAAGCGCGCCAGTGGACGCGGTGCTGGACTACGCCCTCATTATAAGGAATGCGGTGTCCACCATCAGAGCGATCGACCCGTCGCATTTGACGTCTCTGCCAATCCTCACCGATATGGTGGGAAAGTTGCCGAGCGCAACCCGCATGCTGTGGCTGCACTCGCTGGTGGGGAAGCCGGGACCTCCAACATGCCAGACGTTTTCGGACTGGCTGACCGTCGTACTAGGGCCAGTGGATACATCAGGACTGAGGACCATGGCCACTCTCCCGCAGCGGAGTGGACATGTGCACCATACCACTGGCGGCAACGTGGCTCCGGAGAGCCGCCCGGGACCAAGCCAAGCACCCAGGCCCCCACCACCAGCAAGGAACACCACCCCCTGTCAGATGTGCAACAGCAACACGCACGCGCTACCCCAATGCAATACTTACCTGGCCAAGACATTGCAGGAGCGCTGGGGCGCGGTTAGGCAGTTTTATCTCTGCACCAAATGCCTCAAGAGCGGCCATAGATGGAAGGATTGCCGCGCCAAGCCTTGCGGTGTCAATGGCTGTAAATCGCAGCATCACAGGACGCTGCACGACCCGAACACTGGCAGAGACCGAAAGGGGAAGAGCGACAAACGAAGAGAACCGCGCTCCAAAGGATCGGGCTCAAAGCGCGGGCCAAGGAACGGAGGAAAGGGCACAGCAGCGGGTGGCGCGTCCAAGGTGCCCAAGGAGGAGACGGTTACCAACACCGGAGGACAGTCGCAGGGACAAGAACGCGCGGTTTACTTGAAAGTAATACCGGTAACCATCAGTGGACCACGCGGCCAAGTAAACGCGCACGCGCTCCTCGACGAGGGATCATCAGTCACTCTCATCGAGGAAGAAGTGGCGAGTGCCGTCGGAGCCCGAGGACCAGTGCGCGCCCTGCGCATTCATGGTGCGGGCGGCATGTGCTCATCGGACGACCGATCCCGTGTGGTGTGCGTCACAGTGCGTGGAGATGGCCCCGAGTATCCGGTGAGAGCGAGTACGGTGCGGCAGCTAGCCCTGCCACCTCAACAGGTCGTGAGTGACCCGCGCTCGCTGTCCATAATGGACCAGGTGGTGACAGATGAAGTGATGCCACAACTACTGATTGGCCAGGACCACGCACACCTGATTGTGTCACGCGAGGCGAGCGAGATACAACGAGATGGAATACGCTCCCGGACTAAACTAGGATGGGCCGCCCATGGAGTGCTCGGGACCCAGCCCGGCACGGGCACGGCGATCGTACTGACGTTCGTCGCTTCGAAAAGCCACTCCACCGAAGACCACCTGGAAGCACTTATACGGGACCACTTCGCAGCTGACTCACTGGGGATCACCGCCGCAGCGCGGGTCAGCAAAGGGGATGCGCGAGCCAAGGCCATCATGGAGGCAACCACACGCCAGCTGCCCACCGGCCACTGGGAGACTGGACTGTTGTGGAAGGAAGATAACCACCAGCTGCCCGATAACCGTCAGTGTGCTGTCAACCGCCTGAATGGCATTGAGAGGAAAATGCAGAAGGACCCCGCATATGCAGCAGCATATTCAGCCAAGATGGCCGAATACACCGAGAAGGGGTACGCACACGCCTTGACGCCGGCCATGGAGGCCCAGTTGTCGGGCAAATTCTACCTGCCACACTTCGCCGTCTTCAATCCTAATAAACCAGGAAAGATCCGGATAGTGTTCGATGCGGCGAGCAAATGCCGAGGTGTCTGCCTAAATGATGTGTTGCTGACTGGACCGGACCTGCTCAGCTCTCTGGTGGGCAGTGTGTTTCGGTTCAGGGAAGGAAGGGTGGCGCTGGCGGCGGACGTAAAAGAGATGTTCCTTCGGATTAAAATCAAGAAGGAAGATCAAGCGGCGCAGCTATATCTGTGGAGACCACCAGGCGAGCCAAGCCCGAGGACCTACCAGATGTCGTCAATGGTCTTCGGGGCGACATGCTCGCCAAGCAGCGCCCAGTACGTAAGGAACCGCATAGCGGACGCCAGCGCCAAGGAGTTTCCGGCCGCAGCCCAGGCGGTGCGGGACACCTTCTACATGGATGACTACCTAGATGCGGTAGACACCGTCCAAGAGGCGGTCACAATGATGCGACAGGTGTCGCAGATACTGCAACGAGGCAGCATGACACTTGACATAAAAAGTTGTCTACAGATGACACAATAAATAACTGACTGTATGGCATAACAAATTGCCAACAGATCATTGGTAAAAAACATACATTTTTTATGGCTAGGAAAAATCTAAATACTTTTTCAAATACATTATTAATGAGTGAATCACAATCACATTAATATGGAAACATAAGTCTGACACCACCAACACAAAACCAGCCGCCGCTTATGAGCGTCATACTGGGCTGGGTTTTTTCCATACAAATGCTCATGAAAACACACAAACCGGAATAACTTCCGTCAGAGGTGTCCGATTTTGATAATTCTTTTTGTATAATGATCAGTGGATCAAGACCTATCTAGAGAATATACACACTCATATGTGCAAATAATTTTGAATAAATTACAAAATTAGTTTTTTGTTGAAAAGTTTAAAAATTCATAACTATAGTAAGCTGCGACTTACAATAAAGTGTGATATATCAACAGATGCGCTGCGACGCACTCTATATAATAGACACAAAAAACTAAACCTAAAAGTTAATTTGGATTTTTAAGAGATTTAATTGTTGAAATTTCATAGCCCACCGGGCCAGAAAATGAGATATATTTTAACTGTTGCTTTAATAATAATGTCTCAAGGTTGCCACGCAATATGTCAGGCTGTTTATTGAGACGCAGTCCATGTAATGACATATATGTAAATCCTCCGGGGGAGGTGCGTTTAATTTAATAATTAAAAAACTGTAATATATGTAGTAGAAATAAGCGGCCGAAACGCGCCATTTGTATGCAAACTGTAACTTGTTTTAATTGGCTTCGAGGCCGGGGCCTCCTGGTCCCGGCCGAGGGTATAAATATCGCATTCAAGGCGGACCGGCCTTCAGTCTGGTTTAAAACGCCGTGGCAAACCCTTCACGTGTGTTTCATTTACTCACCCGACTACCTCCTACGATTTTGCTGCCTGCTGACATCGCTCGCTCTCGAGCTCGAGCCGAACTACGTCATCAAGATCTGCTGTTGCTGCCTGCTAACGCCGAGCGCTCTCGCTTCACGCCCGGTACTTGCTATCGGCGGCGATCGCCTTGCGGTGTGCTGACACGGAGCGGACATTCACGCTCGGTACCTACTGCTTCTGCGGTGTGCTGACACTGAGCGGACGTTCACGCTCGGTACCTACTGCTTCTGCGGAGTGCTGACCGCTGGCGCTGATTTTGCCAAGCTAAGTATTTCTTCGCAGTTCAACCGTCTTTTTTAAGACGATTATTCTTGACGACCTCGTCGAGTTTAGACATTTTGCTCGAAGCAAATTCTTTTGCTGTCGCCTCTGGTGCACATTCCCGTGTACTAATATCGCTCTTTTTCCAGCTGCTCACACGGTGCGCCCGTGCTGTGTGAGACATCCCGAAGGCTTCTGAAGCGGAATCAGCGGACCGCACATTTGTTGCCTGTTCTGTGCGGAACAGTCAGTATGTGGAGAGTTGTATAATTTACATAATATGTGGTTTTGTTGTCAGACACCGAGAATCGTACATTTGTGGTAGCCCTGTTTTAGCAAGTAATTACAAACACGTGTTAGAAACGAACTGTCCAGTCTCAAGGAATGACCACGCCTCTTTCGACAAAATCCTTACAAATTTCGAAATAATACGGTCTCTATAGATTGTATATACTCTAAGATATACCACTAACGTGACTTTTGCCTAAACCCCCGCTCCCCCTCTTCCCCTCGAGTGGAATGTATTTTTCCTATTAATTCCATAAGACATTTTATGCAGTTTTCTCTTACCAAAACTATTGAAATTATTGGGTGTAAGATTAATAAGACTGACATTTGTTTTATAACACAGCGCTACATAAAAAATTGTATAAAAAAGCAAAAATGTATACAAGAAATAATATTTAAAAAAATATTACTACAAAAAAAGATTCTTAGCTAGACAGCTCAGAAAAGGTCTCGTTAAATCATTGTTTAAATTGATGAATTAGAACAAGTTAAGCCGCGTAAAAAAAACTAAGAAGACTTACATCGTTTTTCGCTGCAGTCCTATCACTAACGATTTTTTTTATCCATATCTCATTGATATCCTTTTCGGTTTTGGCTTTTGAAAACTCTCTGGAAAAACTTTGCCGATAAGCCTCCTAAAATTTGTTGCACAGCGTCATTTCACATCAGACTATACATTGAAAGTAAAATAATAAATCATGATGCATTAAAGTTTAGTTATATAAGACAAATTAAAAATTATTTTCTTACGTTGCGCGTGGTGCACAAGCGGGAAGGTAACACGAGATCGATTCGAATCGAATCAGTTCTGTTTTAAAACATCACAACAATACCGACTGTCACTGGCGGGGAAGTCTCCTGTACAAGCGAACTTGAGTATAGTTACTGGGTGCCTAATGTTTTTAATACATTGATACTGGACTGGTGTGGCACGTTGCTCTTCAATTCATATGTACGCACGGCAATGTGAATATATAGCATACCTAAAATTATTAATAAAAAGTTTTGATAAAACTGGTGTTTTACAAGGCTAGCCACCAGGGGGGGGCACAAAACAGGCACGGGCGCGCCGTCTCTTCTCTTCCCGCCTAATTACAAGGTCACGGTAGTCAGTTCGGTCAGCAACATATATCATCACTAAATAAACCAGAAAAGTATCAGAACTATTATTAACTAGTATCAGAAGTTTTAACTCGTGGCGTCTGCTTGCTTGACGAAAAAACTTTGGATCGATTTTTAACCCTTTTCCCGTGATCCAATCGAGCTGAAACTTTACAAGCAGACTCGTGGCGACGATCAAGAAGATCTATCAAATTTTCGTTTAAAAAATTAATAAATTTTTGGATTTTTCAAATTTTTAATGGTTTTTTCATACAACTTACTAAGTTGTATGAAAATATTTCAACGCGTCTGGTAGACACGGAATCTGATTATAGTATAATTTTGGATTTTTGGAAATTTTTTGTTACTCCCTTTCGTAGCGTCGCTCGACCGAAGCCCAACGCATAGTCTAAGCGCCAAACCAGTTTCCATTAGTAAATGAGAAGGGGAGTATAAAAAAAACTTAGTTTTTATGGGTTACTTTTTTACTCCCTTTATATTAACTTGTGGCGTCTGCTTGCTTGACGAAAAAACTTTGGATCGATTTTTAACCCTTTTCCCGTGATCCAATCGAGCTAAAACTTTACAAGCAGGTTCGTGGCGACGATCAAGAAGATCTATCAAATTTTCGTTAAAAAAATTAATAATTTTCAACTTTTTAAGTTGTATGAAGAGACTGCGACGCATCTGGTAGACACTAAACCTGATTATAGTATAATTTTGGATTTTTGGAAATTTTTTATCATTCATTTTCATTTATTTTTTATTGTGTTAGTTATTTTTTAATTAATATCTTTTATATATTTTTTAATTAAAATTTTTTTTTAGGATCTTGTTGCATCCCTGAGACAGTGAAGTGGTTTATGTTGCCGCGCTGCACAAGCGCCTTTGCTTCGTCTGCGGTGTAGCGAAGAAACCCGCCTTAGCATTAAAAAATGCCCGTCTTCATGGCGAAAGAATAAAACCGATAAAGAAGCTTTTGCTCATAGAATGGCCCTGGATCTACGTTGGGTCCTACCTCACTGTTAAATTGTCAAATAACTACTGCTACCAAACAAATTCGACAGCTTTCGAAGTTCTAATGAAACGCGGAGAAACAGTTCTTGTTTTCCTTGCATGCTTTTATATTGATTGAAAGACACTCTAGTGAGCTTCGAAGATTTCTAAATATATAGGTTGGCATTGGTGTCTTTCCAATACAGCGATATGTTATTTTATATCCCAACTCTGTGTTACCATTCAACACCCGATGACCATAATGGGTTCAATCTGATGTTGAATAGTGGCTATTCGTAACTTTAAATCGTCAATTTTGGATCTAGATAAAAAAAGTAACAAAGCCGGGATTTTAAAAATATTTTTAATATTTTAGAGTACGCGCGCACTAGCGTGTTTTCGCCGCGCGGCGAAAAAACGCTGCGGCATAAAAACGCTAGTGCGCGCGTACCTTAGTATTACTAAATTTTCTGTACACAACAACAGATACTATGTGTTTCTTATGATAATTAGATATTGACTGCCTGCCAGATTTCCATGTAAACGTTTACTCCGTAAACGGAGAATATCAGACTTTAATGTTGCGTATGCAATATAACCGACAGGCCCGTCTCTAGAGACACAATTTAATGAAACTGTTCACACTGAGACGGATCCGAGAAAAAGAACGGATCCGGCGTTTTAAACGGACATTTTGTCACTGCGAAGAGCCGTTTAAACAGTCGGACCGGATGTAGTGTGAACGAATCCTCCGACGGGACGGCATCGGTGCGTGCGCTTGTGCAAAATGGACGTCGATTCATCGTGTACATTAAGAAATCATCAAAAGAGGAAACAGACATTCGGAAGCAGTTAAAAAAACTTTGTTTCATCATTAATCACCCATTAATGTTTCAAATGTGCCTGCTGAAATTTTTTCTCGAAGAAGAGGATGAACCCAATGTTTTCTTTTTACTCTAAGTCTTCTTCTTCTTAAATATAATCACAGCATTGGGATAATTTCGTCGTCCATCGTGTACAGTTGCCGGCAAACTTCTTGAAAATTTTTGGCGTAGTGGGAGAATGCGCAGAAGACAAAATTTGGGTCTCGTTGGTGAAATGGTACATGCGCAAACTTCCCCCCACTACGCCGAAAATTTTCAAGATGTTCGCCGGCTACTGTACGAAGTCTGATTTCAAACTGAAGTGGGCGAATAAATATTGGGATCGGAGTACGTGTGAACACGCACGCCCGGACGCCGTTTTCCGTCTAAACAGACGCAGACGGTCCATCATAGTGTGAACGGACGCTAACAGGTGCCCGGGCGAACACGAGCTCGGCGCCCCTCAGCGCCCCTCACTGCCCCTCCACTACCGCCCCACACCCACACATAGATCATAGCTGAGTTTTTTTAAATGTCGAATTTAATTTTTTTTTAATGTGAAGTTATGTTAGGTTAAATGAACAAAAAACATCACATCAAGGAAACATATTTTAATAAAGTTAAGTATCTAGAGATAATAAAGTATAGATATATACAGAACTGTTGGATGGAAACCAACAATTATCAATTTATTAGTCATAGGCAGGATAACAAAAAAATTACAATGGAATTTTACGAGCTTTTTCGTTTGCGAATGATGATATTACATCTCCGAAATCCAAATTAGGAGCCTCCTCACTCTCAATGGAATGTATTGTAAGTGCAAAGAGTCTCTCTTCGCGGACATTGTTGAACGCAGATATGTTTTAATAAGTGACGGGAATCGCGACAATGAATGGAACAATAGCAGATAGTTACAGGTAAAATCACGAACGCTGGAGTGAGTTTCTTAGAATCGAAATGTATCATCTGGTTTTACCTGTAGCTCGCCCTGCCCTGAAGACGGCCCTGGTAACTGATACCTTACACACGTACTCTTTATGCGTGAGATTTATCTTTTATAGAAAGGAAGAATATAGCAAACATTGAATTAAGTAAGTATACACGTAGGTACCTACCTTCTTAGACACGCTCGATGCTTCGATATTAGTACCAGTGTAATAATAAACACTGGCAGCTAGGCTGCTGCTGGTGGTCTGCTGGTCCCTGCGGGCGGCTAACTGGTCGCTGCGGGCGGCAATACTGATTGTTAATTTTTCTCCATGTTTTTTTTTACACAGAAATCCAACTACTTTCTTTTTTTGCAATAATTGTTTTCTCTTTCTTTGTAATTATTAATCTTTATGAATTAAAGTGCCATGGTCCTTGGGAAAGTTGTGGATACACGTAGATGAATGCTGGGTAATTTTTATTTAAAAATTTTCTATATAACTTATAGAATCTTGATTATTATGTCATGTATTTTTAAGTTGTGTTCCGAAAATAAAAAACAATCGTATAGGTATATGAATACAGAACAGAACCAAGCATTTCTAATTGCATTTTACAACTTTGATAAAAATATACAAGTCATTCCCCACCACTCTTCCGGAGATCCCATCCACCTCTTACCTGGATTAAATGGAAACATTGTTATTATTTAGAGGTTTTGCAAAACAATGGCACCTTCCCGCCACATTTTTTTTTAACTACTAAAATCTGTTACCCGGGCAACGTCGGGTGGCCCTCTCTTCATAAGTAAGACAATCGAATTAGTGCCGTGCATACTAGGCACATTGTTTCGTTGTGTAAACACCAACACAACCAACGTAAGCACGGCTTACACATACTAATTTGATTGTCTTTCTTAAATGGAAAGAGGTCTACAGACCGCTAGTATGTAAAAATTACACATTAAATAATAACTAAATGTTTTTAAAATTCATACCAGGTTTCTAAAAAAACCATAGGATTTGAATAATTTTTGAAGCTGGTAATGGAAAAAAACGCATTAATTGCTGCGTATTTAGCGCAATCATAATATACTTCTTCATTTTAAAATAATGTATCATACGATCAAATATAACTTAGCTGCACTTCTGTGTTATTTGCGTACATTTTTAAACAGTAATTTAGATTCTTGTTTACCTCACGATATGGAACTGTTTCAAAGCACGTTTATTTACAAATCTTTCTCGCACGAAGGTCGGAATAATAGCGAGAGAGATATTATACCATATAGCGATTTATACTGGCTCATTGTGATATGTGTTTTGTTTTCCAACAACCGAGAGAAATTTCCGGATTAAATTTAGGCAGCATCTGAAATACCCCCTGCGAGCGCATTCTATATGTTTTGTTTTATTTTAACAGATTGTGCGCAGTTAGGTAAAAGTGCGCCAATTTCGGCTGTAGGTAATTATGTATTTAAGTAATGATTTTGGTCTCGTTCCAACTAATAAATATTTTTGAGGTTTCAAATAATAGAAAATTTTGAATTAATATTTTAGAAGAGATGTAATTGTAACAACAAAACATTTGACAGTTCTCTTGCAATAGTGCTCTTAAGAAAAAACTGTTTTAAAAACTGAGTAATTACTGAATAGCGATTGTGTAACAAGAAAACACGATTCCACATGATAAACATATAAACATATAAAATCAAAAGATCCGGATTGAATAGTCTTTTTTACATTAGGTAGGGGAGACCTAGGAGAGTTGTGACAATTTTTACGTTGCCTCATATACCTCGGCTAAAAATAATATTGCCTCTACGAAACCTACGACATTTAGTAGCTTGTTCTTTTCATTAAATAGAATAAACATAAAAATTAGAAAATTAACAAAAACCAATGAGTAAATCGATAAAAAGTAAAACAACTGCGCGTGTCACAATCCGCCTAGTACCGAGGTAAGTTGTGACACAGGTCAAGGTGAGTTGTGACAAGCATGCATGTGGTCATTTAAAGGAGCATAGATTAAGTAAAAAGAATTGCTATTAGTGAAAATTATATTTGTATTATAAAAACATTTTTTGTTCAATATATAACTTATTTAATCAGTCTTTGGCACTTAATACAGTCTATAAAAAAATAATAAAGTCAACTTTTGATAAACTTAAAAAAATTAAAAAGTTATTCTTATGTTTAATTAGTCATCATGTTAATTATTAATGTTCTTATGATTAGTTAAAGAAATTGGAATAAAACATAAGATTAAAATCCAGTTAAACATTAATTTCCCCGCAAGATCTAGTCTAATATAGTAGTAGATAAACAATTACGGCAAATGTATTTTGAGTCTCCTTTAGTGCAGTCTTCATATGACCATCCCCGACATTCGATGCACTGGACCCAAGTCTCATTAGATCTGCTGTTGCCAAACGGTTCAAGATAACATAAGCAAAAAAAAAATTCCGCACCATCATTATCATCGTCATTCACTATTTTTGTTTTGTGTGTTTGCTTTCCTCTTCCCTTTGTAAGTTTCTTCTTATCCTCGCTAAAAATACGTTTTTTTACGTTCTTCATATTTTTATTTGCTTCTATAGCAGCAATTGCATCTTTTACAGGTGTGTCCGTAAGCATCGCAGATTTTATTTGACGTCTATTCATTTGCTTCCCTTTTCTAAGTGGAGTCCCCTCAAGACTACTTCCTCGTATGCTAGATCGTGGATTTCTCTACTAGCCATACCCCTATTAGTCTTTGTAACATATTTGTTAGGCATTCTGAAACAAAAAACGATTGATCTACCTACTTACCACGTCAAGCAGAAGTTGATAAAATATTTTATCAGAGTTTAAAAAGTAATCTAGGAGAGTTGTGACAGCCTGTCACAACTCGCCTCGGTGCAAAAATTCGTGCTATGTTCAATATAATTGCTTATAACTTCAAAATACGTATCGAAACTTAAAATACAATATCATGCCATAAAGGTTGAATAGTTAAAGTATATCGGAGTAAAGGACGCAATATCAGAGACATAATACACAAGGAATAATAATCAATGGAAATTTTAACCAAAATCTTACTTTTCGTGATTTTTTTGCCCAGATGATGTACACTCGCAACCACTCACAGTAAGTCGGCGGTGCAAACTGCATCAAATCATGCATCAAAAAAGCAGTAAATATGCGGTGTTACCAGTTCGCTGACGCCCATAAATTTCGAGAAATCGTCTGTGTCACAACTCTCCTAGGTCTCCCCTAGGTACCTACTTATTCCTGAGCAACTGCCTTGACATTGCATATTCAAACGATTCTAATGATGTAAAATAGTGTAATGGAACATAAAATGTATTATATATTTGAATATCTGTAACGTATTTTATTTCCACTATTTGTATGCCTTTTATAAAAAGCTCATTAACAGAAATATTTGAAAATAAATAGTAAAAAATAAAAATACTAGAGCGAAATCTATAGTATAATAAATAAATACACGTTTTTTACATCAAATTAATAGGTACTCAGAAAATCCAAGGAAACAGACAAATAATAGGTAACCTCTGTTGTAGAAGGGGTAAACCTTTTATTATTATAATAAGCATTTAATCTGTTATTGGAATCTCACGTATTCAAAATGAATTGTAAGCAATGCAATTCGCAAAATACAACCCGAAAGCGTTTTAAAATGCGTAAAATGTGGTAATAGTTTCTACTACTTTTGTCAAGGCCTTACTGAAAAGACATTTAAAAATAGGCTCCAGATGAATCGTCAGAAATGGAAGTGTAGGTATTTTATGTAAACCCAAGCTAAAGCTAAAACAACCCAGACACAGATACCAAAGGATACTCAACTGGAACAGTTGAAGAAATACATCGACCAAAAGTTTGATATCTTTATGTATGAATTAAATAAAACAATTGATAGAAAACTCGACCATATCAATGAGAAGATATCTGGCATAGAAGACATCAAAATTTGTTTTGAATATATATCTAGTGAGTAAGACCGTCTCAATAAAGCAGATATTGAAAAAACGTGTTAAAAAAACTGGAATCTGAAAATTCAAAGCTTCACGAAAGTCACCAAAGATTGGAAAGGAAACTGGAGGAAATGGAAGAGATAAGCCGCAACTGTAACCTCGAGATACAGATGGTGCCTGAAAATCGTTAGAAAATCTTTTGGATACTGTTTCAAAAATATGCACAAGCATGTCCGGCAACATAAAGAATGATCAAATACTGGCGTGCCATCGGGTTCAACGATAATCTAGCACGAGCAAATATTATCGTTCGCCTCCAAAATGGCAGAATGCGGGACAACATTCTCTCAGCTGTTAACTGTGAGGCTACGTGATAAATAATGTGTCCAACAAATTTAACGTATCGCACATAGATCTACAGGGAACTTCCCCGATATGTGAGCATCTGTGAGCACCTCTCTCCTTATAATAAGACTTTGCATGCAGCAGCTAGACAAATGGGTAAAAATAAGCAATTTGAATTCGTCTGGACCAAGAATGGAAGAATTTTTATCAGGAAAGACGAACATTAATCCAATCAATCAATCAATCACTTCCCCGATATGTGAGCATCTGTGAGCATCTCTCTCCTTATAATAAGACTTTGCATGCAGCAGCTAGACAAATGGGTAAAAATAAGCAATTTAAATTCGTCTGGACCAAGAATGGAAGAATTTTTATCAGGAAAGACGAACATCAATCCAATCAATCAATCAATCAATCAATCCAGTAATATCAGTTACCAACCTGGATGCACTGCAAAATTTTCAATAAATATTATTAAAGGTATTTAATAATATTTATTGAAAGGTATTTATTATTAAAGGTATAAACATTAGGTACATAATATAAAAGCAGATTCAATTTTGAAGACATTTTCATTATAATATACTGCATTGCCAAATTATTTGATAAATATTTTAGATGAAACAACGACGATTAATCGGTAAAACTTTTTACAACATAATTCAAATCATACTGCATACAATTTCCGTAAAAATGATTACACCTAATGTAATAATGAATTAGCTCAAATTGATTGGTCTTAAATGAATCAACTAAACTGCAAAGATTATCTTAACTTATTTTATAATACATTATGGGTGATAATAGCTCTATACACAAAAATTGTTGAATTCAAAATACCCATGTTGGTTTAACGATTCATTAAGACACCAGCTCAGCGAAAAAGAAAAATATAGGAAAAAACACATGAAATACGGCAATTCTAGAGATTACGAAACATTTTCTAGGCTAAGAGCTGCGTTAAGAATAGTAATCATGCCTGCTATCACTCATATATAAATTTTATATAGGAATTATTACATCTCGGGACTAAAAAATTATGGGAATACACTAAAACCAAGAAATTCACTAATGCAATCCCTTTTTCTGAGAGAAAAATATGCTACATGTGATCAAGAGATCTCTGATATCTTTTCAGAATTTTTCGCTTCAGTTTTTGAAAGTGCTTCTCAACGTCACTCGTTCGCTCTCATTAATGAATCTTTCGATTCACTTTCCCATATACCACTGCTTAAAAATGATATATTAAAAATTATGAAAAAATTGGATCCCGCCAAGGGCGCAGGACCTGATAATATTCCTCCACTACTTATAAAAAATTGTGCTCACCTTCTTGTGGACTCTATCTATATCATTTTTAGCAAATATTTAAAGGAAGGAAAGTTTCCTGACTTACGGAAGGTAGCTCACATCACACCAATCCTTAAGACAGGAAATAAAAGTTGTATAATAGACCAATAAGTAAACTATCTTGTATTGGAAAGACATAATTGAAAGTTGTGTTTTTTTAATTAAAAATTCCATTTTTCTATTAATAGGTATATAAAATAAAATAAAAGAGTTTTATACACAGAATATATTGTTTTACTACTCTTATTCCGCGGACGCCCTCTGTTTTCTGCTGCCTTCAACAAACAATTTTCCTTACCATCCTTTATCGGATTCCGATAGTCCTATATTAAATATTTTTCCTTTTAAATCCAACTATTACCCATCATCCTTGTATTACCTCTCCCTTTCCCTTTCCCCTCACTCGGCGTTCTGTCTCTTGTCTTAATTTGTCTCTTTCTTTTCCATATATTTGTCTATCTCTTTCATTCTTGTGTAATTTTATATTTTGTCTCTTTCTTATATACTTGTATGTTTTGTCTCCCTCATTATGTTATATATGTGCTTTTCTTTGTATTTATGGTTTAGTACTAAATAGTGCCCTGATGAAGCTTGACTAAAGCGAAACCGGTTGGCATATTAACAACTAAATAGTGGTTTTACTAAGTTAACGTGTTTAATTTATTTAAAATAATAATGTTTACAATTTTAAATGGACCTAGCGGAAAAGTCTTTATTTCTAGTATCGTATTTTAAATAGGATCGTGCTTACCATAACTAGTGTTAAACTCTAGACTGCACTGTCCTTCAAACATTTAAACTATTTTGAAATGAAGAATCCGTCACAGCGCTGCAAGCTTCCAATACAACTCGTCTTAATTTATGTCCGTCTATATTCTGTCCCATCGGCTTTCTTCTATTTCCTCTGCCATTCCACATCTCGGCCCCCGAGCCCGGCATTACTACTGCTTCCACGATCTTTTTATATCACTGTTGATGTTCAGCGGACCGCTTTTATTGTTGTGTTATTGTTAATCCTATACCGCTCCCGACTTTTAGGGCTGCCCATGTTCCGGAATCTAAAACACTTCGCATAAGCCATTTTCAAATTCAATCATATGCCCATTAACTCAACGACTAGGTAAGCGGAAAGTATAGAACGCCTTAATCTTCTGGCCTCAGGGGCGTGCAGTGAGAACAAGAAGTACATCTTTTCCTAAGCGTATATTTTGAAAGACACTGAAGTACGAGATATATCTCGTAATATTCCAATCATAATAATTAACATATTATTCCGATATTAATATTTCATAATATTCTGCCAGATAAATATTTAATTTTGATTTTTTTTTCTCCAAATATATGTTTAAAAAAGTCACGCTTCTTGTTCTCACTGCACGCCCCTATCTGGCCTGACATATCTCTCTTGACTCGTTCACTTTCAAACATCTTCCCGTGCTCTTTGGGCGCCAGCTGTTCTATTACCTTCAACTCTCACCTCGGATATTTTATTTACTATATTTTCTTCACTCATATATCCCGTACATCCACACTATCTCAGGTACCCTAACTATCGGCTGTGCTACAAACATGCATCCTTATTTTCTTAATTTGTTCATTCTTCATTCAATCGTACTCATATTTAACACTAAATGTGAAAAATCTAGTCTAGTCCACTTTCGGTTATCTTTTTTAACAATTCTTGACTTCATAATATGTTAAAAAGCCTTGGTAACATTACGCTGCGCTGTTGAAATTTTTTAATCATTCTTCATTACGTAAGGCGAATGAAGTGAAGTAGTGCATGTGTAAGAATACACATGCACTACTTCACTCATGCAATGATTCGAATTATTTAAAATTAAAACATGGTTTATAATTGCATATTAATAAATTAGAGTAATATAAAATATTACAGAGATATTCATATTAACATACATACATAAAACATAAGAATACAAAAAAACTAAGACTATTTCACGCATTCTAGCTCCCTAACCATACCATAAAAGTTATGAATTATTTTGGAATCTTAGCCAAAATCATTGTATGGATAGTAGGTATAAGTCAACCGCCGAGAGGTTTTGTATGACTCATGCGAAAAAATATTTCCTTCTATTTGCACTACCATTGACTATATAAAAGAAGAAAACATGATAATAGAATGAGATGATCGTACCAAAGTTAATCCCTGTTATACTATATTTAATGTTATAAAAATGGACTGCGAAAATTTTATTTTTCTTCCATTATTTGTTGTTTCCCCTCACATATTTATTGCACATACTATTAAAATATGCGTAATGATGAAGTTTGGTTGCAGCCCTCCCGGCGCAGCGGCTCCGAGTGAGCAATTGCCGAACGGAGCTATTTTTACTCCCCGCTCGTATTAATGTCTTAACATAAATCATCATTCGTTTATCCGAAACAAAGGAGATCTGCTGGGTGGCTGCGAACTGTGAATCACTCGGGAACACCAACACGGGGGAGAGTCCGGAGGGAGCGCTTCTAATTTGAGATCAATCGACTGAAGAGGTTCACTGTTATTGAAGTCATCTGTGGCTTGCATCCGAAGTGTGGAACGAATATACCGCAACGAGTTACGATGATAGCGGCGACCTTCACACATAAATTATTTAAATCCTTATTCCTGATGCACGGTGTCAGGTTTTTTAAATGTTGTATTGTAGTTAGATTTTGATACAGATACCTACATGTTGCAGGCTCGTGACGCAATATTGTCGACTCATCTCAGCCTCCATGTGTGTAGGTATATATATATATATACATCTCAAAAACTTTTTGAAAAATTTCATGATTTTCGTAAAATGTTGCGATGTATGAGGGCAAAAGTACAAAAAGAATTACAAAAATCGGGCATAAATACGAAATTTCAAAGAGAATGACACCCAAAACGCCAGGCTCGTACCCAAAAGCAACGCGCAATACATGCTACCTACCGCGAGTATCTATAAGCGCTTGGACATCACGACATTCGGTCAAGTATTATTGCTGATACCACGTAATGGAAAACTTGTATAGATTTGACATTTGCAAGAGGTATTCAAATAATTTCAAAGCCATAAGTACCCTACTATCCATACCACTATTCTGCGTATATTAATATTTAAAAAATCATTAGAACAGAATTGTTACAAAGAATCACTTAAAATTGGGTAAAAATTTATGAAAATTTCCATTAAATTCAATTCAAATTCAAATATTTCCTCAAAATTCTATTAAATACTTTTGTCCCTCTTCAATTCTTGAGTACAATTTATATAACTGACTTTTACTATAGATATAAATACAAGTTGTTGAGTTAAATAGTTGATTGATAACGGCTTCATAAGGCGAAACGCGTCTCAAGTAGGTAAATTAAGAAATATATGTGATTATAAAGTTCTACAAACTTACCTTGGAAATAGATAATATGTTCAAAAACTTATCGATAGTCACAACTCCCTTAATATCGGACTGAAGTAAAAAACACGCCTTCACACGGGCGAAATCTATCTGATTCCGTGCCGGAAGGATTTTTTTATATTTTTAAATATTTTACTATTTAACAAAATGTTATCTCAATTCACGATCATGCTGATGGATACCTGTAAACTTACAGTGGTGCATCTACTTTAGACGATGTCGCGAGGCGGTTGTGAAAAGTAAGTACCTCGGTTAATCTCTGCCAAAAATGTTGTTTTCCTAAAAGTAAACTTTGAATCTAAGCTTCTAAATCATTGTTTGCAAACACGTAATCGAGTATCATTAAATTAGATGAAAAACATTAACTTTGTTACCTCTATGTGATGTTGTGTAGGTACATTCCGCGTTTCAAAAAATATATAATTAGAAACTATTAAAAAACACTACCCGAATATTGTCTATACCTCATATAAATTCTCTATTAAAAGTAAGAACCAATCCTGAAGCTTCATTTCAATCAATTATCTTTTTGTCTTTGCCTTTTTGTCCTTTTCCGTTTTCTGAACGCTCTTTCATTATTAATTTTTGACTCTCGCTACTCGCGCGTAGTCTCTGTAGGCGGGGTATCGGCTCCTTCTTATATGATTTTCATGTTCCATTTTCACATTCGTATTATTCTTTACAGTTATTTTTCTGATTCACATATACTTATATTATGTCGAATGATTATTTATTATTATAACTACCTATTTCTAAAAAGCTCTTGAAAATTATTGGTTCCTATTTTTGTTACCTTTATATTTTTCAATCCTATGAACGCCCAACCGTTTCAGAAAACACATCAATATTTGTGTTTTTATTGCTTCGCTCAATAGCCATACGACAAAGGAAAATCTTATTTGAAGATTTTATCGGTTTTCTGGCGAGTTCCAGGAACATAATCAATCTTAATATTTACGACTTTCTGTGCAATAAATTTATCGCTAATGACTGGAGGCAAATCTAAAACCAATGTTGAAAATGTGCACTTTACTAATATAGGTGAATGGCTGCAGTTTGAAGTTCTAAGCATTTTGTCGAAAGAAATGTACCAAAAAATTGTTTGTTTATTTCTATTTAATTTAAATATAAAATTTTGGTTGGACTGTGCCTGTCTCGCTAGAAATATCTGTGTCGAGACAGGCATAGTTAACAATGGCATGCAGATACAAATTGTCGCGCATGTTTGATTTGGCCGTAAGACACCTGCCTGTATGGGAAAAAATGATGTGTATCATATTATAGGACTTATATCTTTTCCACTGTAATTAGGTATACGTAATCAACGATTTTACAGCACTCTACACCCTTTACACTAAAATTGGAAACTACTAGAAGGTTCTGGGTTGGACCACCGGACTCTGGAAACATCGAGAATGCAACATGAACACGGGTCTATAAATACGAGGACGCCTCGCTGCGCGAAGTCAGTTATTTATTGTGATAAGCGCTACATAGAAGTCCACCATAAAAAAGCGCATCGTGCGAGTGTGGCCATGGTGTGAACAAACGACAAATATACAGCCAGTGAAGAGAGTACCTACCGACATGTGAGAAGTGTTCCATAGTAATCAGAGCTATACAAACCAGTGAATTGGAACTTCTAGATACGAAAGATTTTCAAGCCCAAATTACGAAATTTTATTTATTCGTGTCCAGTGACATTGCGAATTTATCAAAATAATGAATAATTGGTTTCCAGTGTTTCATTTGCCTCGCACAGCCACGACTCCGTGACAATATATTTTCTAAAATGAAAACAAAAATCGAAGCCACTCGGATTTCTACCGGTGCCCGCTGGGCCTATCCGCCTCTGAATGTGAGAAGTAAATCACTGTCCGGGAACATTCGCCTCAAGCTCCTCCGGTGTCACTGCACGACGATCTGGACCAGAGAACTTACAATACATGTTTGGTGTGGACATTGCGCGCTGGCCGCTCGCCACCCAGCTGCGCGCCCCGCTGAAACGTGAACAACCAAAACAGCGATCTGCGCACTTGTGACACTAACGGCAACAATAACTACAACAGGAAACAACCGGCCCGCAAATTTTAACGTGGAATATGTTTAATGGCGGGCATCCTGTTACGTACACACATTTATATTTGAATTTAAACTTGTCACAATAGATGTCACATGTAAAATTAAATCCAACACTATGCGTGATTTCGTAAAGATTGTGTGATATAAGTAAAACATTATTTTTTTCATATGCCATACATGTCTCCATTATTATCATTTCTTTTCAATCATATTCTTGTTTTGTCAATTATATAATGGAAACTTTGTATGTGCGAAGCAACAAAAACTCTCGTACGGTGGGCTCTGGGTCGTGATTTTACACAGGATTCCACACTATTCCATTTGGAATTTCTAGGTCAACGCGACTTTTTTTTCGATTCGCCATGCTATTTTCATCATCCGCTACGATGCTTTCCAATTTCCATTGAACTGGCAAAAAATAGGCACCATGTTGTGTGTTCCGTATTTTAAGAGGTTTCGAAGAAATTTATTTTTACAGAACACGGAGAAAATTTATTTGAAAGTGACGAGAATCGGTTTTTTTATGATGACCCGTTTATTTCGATTTTTCTTTTTTATAAGCATCAATTAATTTTCAATGGTTTTGAGAAAATTTTAAATTAATAGATATATTAAAGAATCCAAATCTCGGGAGAAACCGGATGGAAAATATAAGTTTTTATAAGCTTTAGAAATTAACGATACTATAATAGCTCAATAATTAAAATATTTTAAATGATATATATATACTTATACTATTGTTTATCAGTGTTTAGGTAAATTACACATTTTTCATTCATCTACGAATTTTGTTGTTAAAAATTACTCGTACCAACTTATTTAGTACAACATAGCGTAAACCGAACCTATTGACTGCGCAACAACGGGTAGCTCGGCGCCGGTCGTAACAGATATCGAGCCCTCAGCCGTGCTAACTCGGTGCGCATACAAAATCTACAAAAGTATGAAATAACGTGGCATAGCCGCTAGGGCACGCGGCCTGATCAAGGGGGGGAGGCAGAATGCTGTGCCGGGCTCCGGGAGGGCAGGCGGAGGGCAGAGTCGACCTACGTAATTTATTCTTCATTTATTTTATTTGACAAATTTAAAACTTCCGTCAACTTGCATCATACTTGAAGGTACATAAATCTTTCATACCATTCTCTCCTCATTCATTCACTCAACGTGACTAAACCACCTAAACGACATTCTTTCCTAATTCGTTCATTCCTTTCTGTATATTTAACGGATTCACCACACGTACGCCTAAGTGATGTCATTACCACTGCATTCAGTCGACTTTCGTTCCTCTTCGGCGTGCTCCGGGCTTCACTTCCATACTTCAGTGTTGGTATCAGAATCCCAATGTGTGCCGCTAGTCTTCCCTCGGTCGATAAGTTTCCATTAGAAATGATTACATTCAAAGCACCGTTCACGTTATTCCCTGGAGTCAGCTCTCGATATCTTTCTCAGCTCTCCCTCTTCTGTCGAACACACCGTTCATTCCCTACTAATATTTCACGCGTTACGTTACTTGCCGTAAAGTTTTCCAATATTATATAAAGTGACGCCATGTAAGGGATGGCGATACAATGCAGTCTTCCAGACTCGGTAATTACCCCCTGTCATGTCTATAAATACCCAACATCACTGAAACACGATCGTTTGAATTTCATAATACAGGGTCGCCGATATTTACACTGCTTCATCAAATAAATTGAGTGTACAGCTGCTAGGTATTGAATCTGGATGTGACAGTCGTGTCAATGTCTTGTCATGTAATCGAGTAATTACCTAGTAGTCAGGTTACTCGATTTTGGTAACGAAGGTTCAAGATTCTGTCCTATTACTGAAATCCAGTAGGTATTCATACCACAACAACTCGGGATTGGGCTTAAAATAGAAAAATCTTATGAAACATATTTTATGCTCTTATTTAAATTTAAAACTAACAATTAGTGCAAGACTAACAATGAGAGAATACGTAACACTAACAATGAGAGAATACGTAACACTAACAATGAGAGAATACGTAACACTAACAATGAGAGAATACGTATAATTTATAGTACTTTAAACCGAGAGCTTGCTACTTAGCTGTACTGAAAGGTAAGCTGTAAAAGGTATAAAAATAAAAGCATTAATTAGAGAAATATCCTATAAAGGCACATACATACTCGTTAATGGAAAGAAGACGTTATTAGACTTTTTAACCCTTCCAAATACATGTAACTAAATGAAACTTGTGATGTTTAGCCAATAAGGTAGTTAGTAAAAGTGTCTTAGCTATATAGTAGTAGTAGGCTAGGCGGTCTAGCCGTATGTAGAGTACCTACTCAGACTATCGTAGAATAAGGAATTGGAAAAAAATGGAACGTAGCACTACACGGATGTGTAAGATGGCAGCCAAGTACCACTGCAGCTCTTCGAAATGTGAAGTTGCAGGATATGGAAAGGAATCAAAGGGGTTTATGAAGAAATAAAGGGGGGAAATGTGCTGAGGACGATAGCGAAGACGAGGAAAATTTTTGGTCATATCTTCCAGTCTAACACATTTGTAACCACAGTGATAGATGTAAGAAAACGACGAGGACGGCCGAGAAAACTTCTCGTGGCCAGTTGCATTTGTATGTAAGTAAAAGTAAGACCGAAAAGTAAAGACCTGGCGCGAAGCAGGTATGGATGGAGAGTGATAAAGCGACAGCTAATAGACTAAGAGCCAGCGACCGCCAGACTTGCGTTATAGTAACATACATTAAATATTTTCTGTAAATGTACACTATATTGGATATTATGACATTTGAATTCGGGAGATTTAGGCAGATAACAGTTAATACAGATACAAAAAATAAGTAAGTAAAACGTTAAAATATAAGGTATCGGGTAATATTGTTAAGTAGTGGCCCCAAAAATTCTAATAACGAAAAAATATAATTAATCTAAAGCAATTCTTATCTTATTTTCGATGCATTGAGATGGTATTTTATACCTATGCATAATAATGATGATCTTTAGAATTTCTTTCCATATTCGTTTATTTCGTTTTCCTACCTAGTTCCTGCTCTACGATGATTCTGAGCATGAATGGCGAGAGTGTAGGGCCGATATGGGAGCTATTGCTCATAGAATAGCCCTGAGTGTGTGTGGTGGGTCCCTCTTCTCTCTGTTGTCGGCTATGGTGACTGCTTCCCGGCTGATGGTGGCTGCTTCCCGGCTGATGGCTAAATCGCTCTTTAACAGCTAATATATACGTTTCTCTGTATTCTTCTTATATATGTCGCAGCCATCTGGTTAAGAGGCCCCAGTACACGATTTTCGTATTTGCTCTCGATTTTGCTAAATTTAACGTAAACTTATTAATTGAATGAATTTCTGAAGTTCACAAATTATTTACGACTACTTATCACTAATACCTACCACTAAGTAACTAGTAATCTATATAAATAAAAATGTAAATGTTCATTTGTACAAAATCGATAATCTCTGAAAGTTCTTCACTGGTTGCTATGAAATTTTGGCACAACTTTGCATTCAAATACGAGGATGTTTTTGTATACCTAATTTGTTTTTATATACCTACTATTTATTTATATAAATAAAGATGTAAATGTTCGATTCCCAAAATTTTAAATCTACTATAATTCTTTTTGACACAACGTTGCATTATTTCTTTTGGCGACTACTAGCGCCGCAGGGGAAAAAATGATCTAAAGTATCACTTGGCTGAGTCTTGGTCAGTCATCTTCAAAGGGCTGACTTTCAATACGCCAAGTCGTTAAACGTTGAGTGATTCTAGTTCAGTTAACTATCGGCCTAGGCATCCAATTGAATGCCGGCGTTAATGAACGGCCTAGGCGTCCAACTAACTGGCTAATTTAACCAGATGGCTGCGACATATATACAAAATTTTCTTGACATTGTTTTTTTATTTTTTTATATTTGACCCTCCATTCTCCTGCTGTTCCTACGTTCACGTTGTTATTGCTAATTTTTTTTCACGCTGCTATACTATAAAGGCTGCTGTCCACTGAAATAGTGCATTTTTTAAAAATATTAATATAATTTCATTAAAACAATAATCGATTTATTTATCTTTATCTTTGTATTTTTTTGATAATCTGTAATATATATATTATTCACAGTATATCCATAGTTAATTGATAGGTAATAATATCAATAATACCTTTTGCACCCCTTTATTAAAAGCTAGATTTCATAAAGGTCGAGTTTCTTTTATTTTGATAATGGTAGTGCATCAATTAACCTTAAAAAATATTGTAATGTATTTTATATCTGTAAAAAAATTTATTTATAACCTCATAAATCTCAGAATTCCGGTTTTGCCAGCCCTGTTTTTCACACTTTTAACTCACCGCAGGTGAAAATTGGAATCGGTGTCATATAATAAAGTTCATTTCCATATCGATTTTGATTTATTTAAGCCACTCTTGCAAAAAAGAATTCAGAATATACAAATATATATTTTTAATTAATATAGATATTTATGATAAATATTATTCCGCGGTGGAGAACGTATACTTTTACATTTGCCAGCTATTTCCAATATACTATAAACTCTGTGCGCACAAGTTATCAATTTAAAACTTGAATAGTACATAATTACATTGATTCGTAAAATATATCTGAAATAATGTATTTACATTCAGTAGATATCTACTAACTTTTAATATTAGTGTGTAATAGTAGGGTTTATATGAAATCTCATACTGATAATTAGCTTATCTAGATAAATGGACCATCTACTTCTAACAAGTCAACATTATTGCCCCATTCATAGGTTAAACAGAATGATTTGTTGACATAAACAACTTCAATACGAAAATAAAATCATAAATAATATGTTGGGCTATATTTTTAAAATCAGATGCTGCACTGTGTTCGATTGCATCCCGTTGCAGTCCGCTCTCAGTCGCGCTCGCCTCGCTGTACGGAGCCTACCAAAATACCCGCTTTCCTGCTGCTTCCGCCGCGCCGCCCTATAAAGCCGGCGTCCCGGCGGAGGGCGCCGCAGACTAGCGGCCGCCGCGTTCAGTGCTCCCCGCGCTCCTTCCGCTTCTGCCGACTCGCCCCCACAATGGTGCGTGGATTGCGTTATTACTTATAGTGTGCTATTTCTTCTAAATAATTTTCCTGATATCGTAATTCATCGGAAGTTCTTTACTGTGCACTTAGAGATTTTTATAAATATTTACAAATATCGATTCATGTCAAAATTAAAAAAATTTTTAACGTAATTATACTGATATTATTTTATATTTAATCGTTTTTTTTAATAAATAAAGAATAGCATTTTTTTATATACTCGAAAATTAACGAATATTTAATAAATTATTAGCTAACCGTAATATTTGAGTATAAATGAACTCCTAGTTTTAAAACATTTAGCTATCTACATATATATTACGAACGCCGAGGTTAACCCGTAACCGATTATTTATTTCGTAAAATTAGTGAACATTAATTTTTATTATGTTGCCAGTAACAAGTTTTAATTGTGATTTTTATCAACAATTTGTTTCGCTTTAAATGTTTCATTAAATCACTTTTATAAACTTACTTATTCCGCTCTATTTAAATCGCGCTCTAAATTTTCATCAGAATATTTTTATACATTATTTCCAGTTGATTTGAGAAAATTTAGTAGTAGAATTTGTTTGAATGGCCATCATTAAGTCAAAACGCGTTTACAAAAATAGCAATTATTCCAGAAGGATTCCTCCGAACGCCGTTTAAAGTTAATTTACCGTGAATTAAGATCGAGATACAGTGAAACATGACGGTAATAAAACTTTTATTTCGCAGACCTTGGATAGCGCCACCACTGCAAAAACTTTTTAATTTGTGAAAAAAACGACGTGAATGCTTTTAGAATTGCGTGCTATGAAGAACCTCACTCATTGCTGTTTTTATTATTTTCTTCACAACATTTTGTATTTTTTACAGGATGACCTACCCCCAGAACAGATCGCTGGTAAGTTTCTAAATAATTTACCG
Organism: Agrypnia vestita; assembly: GCA_016648135.1. Classification (NCBI taxonomy): domain Eukaryota; kingdom Metazoa; phylum Arthropoda; class Insecta; order Trichoptera; family Phryganeidae; genus Agrypnia; species Agrypnia vestita. The sequence goes on along the minus strand of JADDOH010006794.1, from coordinate 1,492 downwards.
TTTTTATTATGTTATGTATTACAAAATAAAATCAATTTCTGAAAAATAATTGTTCTTAAGTAAAATATATATATCTAAATATGATCATACAAGAACTACACAATTAAATTGCCACGAAGTTAAATTAAATAAATTTTCAACACATATATGTATATATTTCTGTTTTCTCTCAAAAAATGTATATTTTTACAAACTTTCCGGTTATACAATGTACGCAACAATATTGTAAGGAATATAATTAATATTTTTAAGAAAGCAATAATTTTGTGGCTTGACGTATCTAATAATTTAAATAAAAATATTTTTGTGTTAAGCCACTTTATTGATATTAGGTCCTTACATATGAAATTGACGTTTAGTATGGGAGGAACATAAAGCCGATTTTTTTTTATTATAATATATTTATTTAATCAAAGTATGTACCATTGCTATCTATACACTTTTGCCATCTCATAGGTAGTTCATCGATCCCTTTACTAAAAAAACCATTCGGACGGGAATCAATAAAATCTTTGAAGGCGGTTTGGACTGCCCCATGGGAGTTGAATTTTTTCCTTTGCAAGAAGTTATCCAAATTTCGAAAAAAATGGTAATCTGTTGGGGCAAGGTCCGGAGAGTACGGTGGATGTCTTAGACATTCCAATTGAAGCTCCTCTAATTTGGTAGCCGTCTGTTGTGCAGTGTGTGGTCTAGCGTTATCATGAAGCAGCAGTGGCCTAGAGCGACTAACCAGCCTCGGTTGTTTAGCAGCTAGCTTTTCCGTCATGCTTTGCAGTTGCTGACAATAGACATCTGCCGTAATCGTCTGGCCAGATTTAAGAAAGCTGTAGTGAACGACACCAGCACTAGTCCACCAAACGCTCACAAGTAACTTTTTTGGAGTCAATTTTCGCTTTGGGCATGGTTTGGCTGGTTCGGCAGGGTTCAGCCATTGCGATAAGCGCTTCCGATTATCGTACAGGATCCACTTTTCATCACAGGTAATGATTCGATTTAAAATCCCTTCATTATTGTGCCGGTTGAGTAATGCAACGCAGCAGTCAACGCGCGTTTGTTGATTTGCTTCACTCAATTCGTGAGGTACCCACCTTTCAAGCTTTTTCACCTTACCAATTTGCTTCAAGTGGATTAAAACAGTTTTATCACTAACACCGCAGCCTGCAGCTAAATCGGATGTGGTTTGCGATGGATCCGCTTCCACAATAGCCTTCAATTCTTCATTATCAACTTTGGTCTCCGGCCGTCCACGGGGCTTGTTCTGCAGGTCGAAATTTCCAGAAAAACGAAAACGTTGGAACCAAAAACGCACTGTGTTTTCTTTTGCGGCACCGTCGCCATACACATCATTAATCCTTCGAGCCGTTTCTGCAGCACTGGTGCCACGGTGGAACTCGTACTCTTAAATAACGCGATATTTCAAGTTTTTCATTTTGTAAACTGAGTGACGCAAAGAAAAAAACAATTGAGGAAAAAACAAATGAATTATAATTTT